>PVJX010006119.1:0-43226 GCA_004027295.1 Dolichotis patagonum
GTGACCTCCAGCAACTTAGATTGAAGTCCTAAGATTCTGTACCTCTGAATGTGGCCTGATTCAGAAAGAGTCCTTACAGACATGAGATAGGGGTGCGCTAGAGCAGAGCAGGCTCTTATCCTGGTATAACAATGCCCTTAGAAGGGGAGAAAATAGAGTTGAAAACCCAGAGGAGGAGGATCACGTGAAAATGAAGATCAGAGTAATGCAGCTCCCATTCGGTGGGAAATGGATAATCCTTTCAGCAAATAATGATGAGAAAATCAGATCACATACAAAAGAATAAAATTAGACTCATATCTTACTCTGTACTCAAAAATCAATTCAAGGTAAAGGCTTAAAGGTAAAGCCCCTAAAAATTCATCAAAAAAATACAGTGGAAATGCTTTGTGGCTTCAGTCTTGGCAATGAGTCCCTGCATTTGATACCAAAAGTAAAAATAGACAAATGGGATTGCATTGCACTAAAAACTGTTTCTTATGTATCACATAAGAAACAGCAAACTGAATAAAAAGGTAGCCTAAGATGGGAAGAAAAGATTTATGCTCATATGTTTGGTAAGGAACAAATACTCAAAATGTATAATGACTTCCCACTACTCATAGCAAGAAAAACAAATAGGCCAAATAAAAAAAAAATAGGCAAAGAACTAAAAAAGACATTTGTCCAAAGAAGACACAAATCCCAACATCACAGAAAAAGAAGAGGCAATCAGCAGGAATGTGTAGATAGACATGTACATCAAAACCATGATGTGATGTCACCTCATACCTGTTAGGATGGTCACTAAAAAAATGGAAAATTGCATTTCCATGTAGGAGTAGGGAAGGATATAGAGAAATTGGAACACTTGCACAATGTTGGTGGGAATGTAAAATGGTGCCGTTGCTATAGAAAGCAGTATGGAAGTTCTAAACAATTAAAAATAGAATTCCCATATGATTCAACAATCCCACTTCTGAATGTCTACCCAAAAACACTGAAAATAAGACCTTGAAGAGGTATTCGCATTCTTAGGTTCAGTATGGCATGATTCACAACGGCCAAGGCATGGAAGCACCCTCGATTGCCCACTGCTGGGTGGCTGGATGAAGAAAATGTGGTATGCTATGTGCATACAACATGGTATCATTCAGTCTAAAACAGGAAGGAAATCCTGCCTTGACTACTTCATCGATGAAGCTCGAGCAGAGTAAGATCAATGAAATAAGCCAGCAGCAGGATAAATACTGTATAATCTCTTCTATAACTGGGGGTCAGACTTTGAGATGTATGAGTGGTTGGCAGGGGATAGAAGGAGCAGAACTGAATGGGAAATTGTGTTCAGTGAGCACAGTTTCCATTACGCAAGATGAAACATTTCCACATCTTTCCTGTATAACAATGTGCACATGGTAAACGATACTGTAGTGTACACATAAAATTTGCTAAGAGGGTAGAGCCCATGTTATAAGTCTTAAATCATAAAAAACATTAACAGTCAATAGTAAACATCCCAAAGCTCGACAAATATTGACAAAGCCATGAAGAAACAGGCATTCTCATACATTGCTGGTAGGAATGAAAGTAACTCTGCATGGATACTTGGCAATATGGCATACGCTTGTCCTCAATACAATCTTTGAGCCACCAAACTTATTTCTAGGAATCTGTTCTATCTATATACTAGGAAAGGTGTGAAAAGACATACACATAAAGTGGCTCCTGCAGGAATATTTGTGACACCGAAAACAAAATCTAAACTGGTATTCAAAAAAAAATAAAAAACATCTCAATTGTTATGGACTATTTGTGTTGTCCCAAAATTCATATTTTGAACCTCCAGTCCACCCCAAGTGTGGTGGTGTTCAGATATAGAGCCTTTCAGAGTTGATTATGTTTAGATGAGGTTGTGAGACAGATCCCAGAGAGGATTTGTTGCCTTATAAAAAGAGAAACAGACAACAGAGCTCCCTCTCTCTCTCCACCATGTGATGATAACTCATAGTATCATCGACCAGCCAAGAGTAGGACTTTTGTCCAGAACTAGATCTTCTAGCACCTGGATCCTGGACTTCTATTCTCTGCTCATATAAGGTACCTTGTTTAGAGTATTTTGTCACAGCCTCCCAAGCTGACCAAGTCATCTGTATGCTACTGTGGCATGGTCCTCAGGCTATGTTAGTGTCGTGGTTAAGTTTAGCATCAACTGGCCTGAACGGGGAGATGTGCAGAGCACTGGGAAAGCACTATTTGCAGGTGTGTCTGTGATGGTGTTTCCAGAGATTGGCATAAGATACCTAAACGGCACTAGAAAAATGGCCCTTAGTATGGTGGGTGCCATCCCATCAGTGGGGGCCCAAGTGGGACAGGAAAGCCTAACAAAGGAAACGCTCCCTCTTGCTCTTCTTTCCAGAACAGGGTGTTTTCCTCCTGCTGCTGCCCTTGACATCACACTCCAGGCTTGTGGCCTTTGGATTCTGGGTCTTGAGCCAGAGTCCCTCCCATGGCTCTTGGGCCTTCGGCCTCAGACTGGGGCTACATCCTCAGCGTCCCTCATTCCGAGGCTTCTGGCTTCTTGGATTGAATCACATTACTGACTTTCCTGGCTCTCTAGTTTACTGACAGCCTATTCTGGAGCTTTTCAGCTTCCGTGATCTTGTGGGCTCTTCCCCTAGCAGATATATGCTTTTCAATTTGGGAAATAAATCATAAAGTTTGCAGTATTATTTTAAATGTAGAAAAAATAGTTCAGAGGTTGTAAGAATAGAAATTAAAAACCTTTTTGATGTATATGTATTTTATTTTTGCTATAACACATTTCTACAGACTTAGTGGCATGAATAACATAAATTTGCAATCTTACAGCTCTAGATGCTGAAAGTCCAGAGAGACTTACTGGGTGACATCAAGACTTCAGCGGAGATGTGGAAACTGACTTCCTGCCTTTCTCAGCTTCTCCAGACTGCTCACTTTCCTGGCTCACAGCCCTTTCCTCTTCTTCAAAACCAGAAATAGCTGGTCAAGTGCTTCTCTGCATCTGTCTGGGTCTTTCTCTTCTGCTTCCCAATTCCACTCATTAGGAACCTTGCACATAACCTTGGATAGTCCAGGATATTTCCATTATTTTATGGTCAGCTGATTAGCAGCATTAATTTTATACACAGTTTTAATTCTCCTTTGCCATGTAACCTCATGCAATGGTGTGTTTCAGGAACTAGGACATGAGCAATTTTGTGTAGCTATTATTTTGCTTATTAAAAACCGATTGTCTTAGTTATTTGCTCATCGCTGAGACACAATAGCTAGCAGCCACATTGTAAAGGTGGACAGGATGATTTTTGGCTCACAGTTTGTAGAGGTTTCAGTCCACAACCAGCTGGCTCCACGGCAGGGTGGATTGGCAGAGGGGTTTGCTCATGTCAGGGTAGCGGAAAGCAGAGAGAGAGAGAGAGATCAAGGAGTAAGGAGGGAGAGAGACCCTCCGGGGCCACACCCCAGTGACTTACCTCCCAGCATCATGTTTAGCTCATCAGTGAACAAATCCAGTGATGACTATCGCATCCCATGATCCAGTCACCTCCTAAAGCCCCTTCTGTGAGCACACGAGGCTTTGCAGGGACATCTAGGTACAAACCACAGCACTGGTGCACTTGCTTAGAAACTATGTAAATCTCTTATCCCATGACAGAAGAAGAGATAGTTGTTTAAAACCCTACACATTGAAAATAAAACGCAACAAATGAAATAAAGCATATATCCAGTTGAGGGCATAAACACAGAGGCTAACTATTCCAAGAATAGAACATGGTAATATCATTACTTCTCCAAAAGGGTAGTCACTAAAATGAAAAAGAACTAAAGAACAACTTAAACTGTTTTAAGTCATATTATTTGTGGTAGAGAGTACATTTATTCTATATAGGCTAAAGAAAATGGATGAATATTTGTTATTCTAAATCCATTTTTCAGTATCCTTTGTAATGATGATTCTCATGTGGGAAAAAGGAACTATAAATGTAGGCTCAAAAAGTGAAACCCTGGAAACCTAAATTGGAATTGAAAAATCATAATCAATTCAGAAGGCCAGAAAAAGTGATAAACTCAGTAATAAAAATTATCCCTAGAATCCTGTCTGTGGTTTCCATGTTGTTTGCTACCAGAAGAAACCAAAGCCTCTTGGGAAAATGGCTGATTTCAGATGTTAGGCAAAAAAAAATAATAATAATAATAATAATATTAAAAATGAGTCTAAAAATAGAAACTTAATATCACTTGGGTTGTGTTAGAAGCACTCAGGAGCTAATGCGAATGAATCAAAGATGGAATAATTTGATCATCAATAAGAATAATTAGCTGAGTGTAGTGGTACATGCCTGTAATCCCAGCACTCAGGAGGCTGAGGCAGGAGGATCATTGTAAGTTTGAGACCAGCCTGAACTGCATAGCAAGACCTTGTCTAAAAAAAAAAAAAAGCGAAAAATAAAAAGCATAATTACTACAGGACCAGGATATAATAGCAGAGTGCTACAGTGCTTGCCAGCACCCAAGAAGCCATGAGTTTGAGCTCAGAAAAAAAAATGAAAATAAAACAGTGGTATGAAAGAAAGAAAAGAGAAAAAAAGCATGAATGAAGCGGAACAAACACACAGCTGCTCAAAATAATCATAAAGAATGCTAAAGTTTAACCAGTTTACATCACCTAAGGAATGAATGCATGTGAGTACTGAGTGTCAGCCACTCTACAAACCTCTTGATGAAGAAAGAATGTAACACACTGGCAACATAGGACAAAAAACTTAAGGGTAATTTGACCAAAGCTTTCAATTCAGTTGTCACTTATATACTGAGGGGACAGGAGTTTGTTAAACTACACCATGGAGGTACAATCCACAGAAAGCAGGCTACAGAAAACCTATGACATGCAATCCGTGTGTTTTATCCAAAAGATTCCAAGAAAAAGGAAAAAGACGAAGAGAAAACATACAGCTTGCAGGAAAGTTAACATTTATGTTACCCTATTGAAATCTGTTGACTTTATTTGGAGCCTAATTCAGTCAAATACAAGGCTCCTTATCTTGGAGACACTAAAATATTTATTAATGATGTGTTCAAATCCCTTGCATTTTCCTCAGAAAATACAGAGAAGAGGGACTAGGTGGGATACATATGAAACGAGGTGAGTCCCAGGCAATAATAACTGGAGTTGGATGACAGGTGCGCAAGAGTTCCTTACCTGATTCTGTCTCAGTCAGTTTGTGCTGCTGTAGCAAAACGCCAGAAAACTGACAGGACCATTTACTTCTCTTTATTTAGAGGCTGGAAAGTCCAAGCACTGGCAGATGTGGTTCCTAGTGAGGGCTCTCTTCCTAACTTCCTTTGTTTTGTAGATGGTGCAGTTCTCCTTGACTCCTTGCAATCTCTCTCTCTCTGTCTCTGCCTCTCCATCACTGTCTCTGTCTCTCTCCCCCTCCCTCTCTCTCGCTCTCTCAGCTCTTCTTGTAAGGGCACTATCCCACCATGAAACCTTCACCTCATGACCCAGTTACCACTCAAAGGCCCACCTCCAAATCTCATTACACTGGGGTTAGGGATTGGCCATGAGTTTGAGGGCAAAGGGACACATTCAGTCCATAGCAATCTACATTTCCATATACTAGATTAGCTAGCATTTTCCTCAAAAGAGAAAATTAACACATGTGTGTTGGGTGATGTTGTTGCCTTCCTCTCCATAAGAACCATCTGCCTAAAAAATGTAAGTTTATGTCCCCTCCACATATTTCTGGACTGGGATGGCGGCTCTAGATCATCAAAGAAGCAGAGTTCTTGCTCGTCTGTCATTCTCAGCACTTGGTTTCCACATTGTTGCTCACCCTGACTACTCAAACTCTACCTGTGACAGCCACATTCTAGCCAGCAAGGAATAAGAAAGGCTGCAGATCGGCCTGTGTGACAGGAGCTAAGTGATGCCCTTTAGTCTAAAGCAACAGTTGTAAGAACTTTGAACAGTGATGGCGAACCTCTCAGAGGCGAGTGCCGGAACAGCAACCCCAGACACACTGATGCATCACAAAGTGACAACACTGCAACTAAACAGGAATAGTGCAGGTTTAGTGTAGACAATACAACTCATAACATTTTTTGTGTTAAAAGAAATACAAATAGCGTGCGATCCAGAGGTTCATCACTAGCCTAGAGGCTTGATGCTCTGGCTTCCTCTCGCGAAGTGGGAGGTTTCTCACATTTCCACCTGATGGCTAATATTTTCTGGTAGCAATAAAATCGAATTTCACACTTTCATTTTTCCAATAGCCTTTGCCAGTATGCAAGCAGAAACACACCCTGGTATTCAAATAAAGTGGCTTCTGGTGTGGAAAATGGCAAGCTTTACCCCATAAAACTTCAAAATTGATCTAAAGCTGGTATAAGAACTCCTAAAGAACCCCTGCATCACGAAAACTGCAGGGAAAAGATTGAAATTAAAATTTCAGGGCCAGAGATGTGTGATATTTTGCCTGTATGTCACTAAGGATGCTTTAGCAGTGCTATCTTGGGACCAAAATAAAACCAGGCTGCTGTGTATATATTCTTGAGGGCTTTTTCCTGGATTCTCATCATCTTTAATTTTCTTGTTCCTGGAAAAGACGTATTCAACCCTTTTGTAATAAGACCTTTCCAAAGGTCTCTGGTTCAATGGCACTCAATAAATCTTTTAAAATAGTAAAATTGAAGGCAACATTTTTTAAATGCCCCAGAACAATATCCTGTCTCATACACATTAGGATTAGGACTTAAGAAAGAGAATTTTTTGTAAAATATGCAGAGAGCTCAGGGCAGTCCAGAGCTTTCCAAGAGTTTACTCCCTCATGAGCAAAGCCAGAACTTTCTAAATAGGCTGATGATTAGGCTATTACGGATAATCTAGTCCTGGATCGGGAGAGATTCTCTACCATCACCAACCTTCTGATGGCTGTACTGTAAGTAATCATAAAGGAAGAAGTAAAAGACGCTGCACTCCATTCTGGTGATGTAGACCTCATTATTCTGGGCAAAGATGAGATATCCAGCTGCTGAAACTTTTTATCTGATTTCAGAAGGGTAATAAAATACATGCGTATAAGGAATGGAGTATTATACTCCTGCTCTTTCTTTTCTTTTCTTTTCTTCTTTTCTTTTCTTTTCTTTTCTTTTCTTTCTTCTTTGAGACTGGATCTTACTATATTACCCAGACTAGTGTCAAAGTCATGGCCTCAAGTGATCTTCCTGCCTCAGCCTCCTGAGTAGCTAAGACTGCAAGTGTGTGCCATCACACATGGCTTTGTTTCACTTTATAGAAAGCATTAAATAAGGTTATTTTGTTCCCTAAAACCTTGAATTTGTAGTGTACTTTGTAGTTTGATATGGGAGAATCCACAATTACTACTGTAGAGACCCATTTCTACCTTCAGATTGGGCTAAATATTATTTTAATTGAAAACATTTGATTGTACAGAGATGCAGAAAATATCATATCTAAACTTTTCTTTTGTGACTGCAGCCAGCTTTGCAGAAAATACCACCACCAACACCCTACCGTAAAGGAGGTTCCCAGTCAGTTGCCATGGAGTGAGACATTTATTTATCCAGCCTCTAATGAACACCTACTCTATGCCAGGTCTTAAGGTAGGGAACTGTAAATTCAAGAATATAAACGGCTTCTGTCTTTCAGGGTTCTAGCTGCACATGAGAGAGGGGTCTTCGGCAGCCAGGTAGTCAGGTAGTGGGCCTGAGGCGGAAGGGCGGGGTCCAGCGTATCATGCCTTTCCAGTCACCTCCGTGAGGAAACAAGGACCTCAGTGTGCAGCCAAACCCCATCGCTGGCTGGCTCTCAAAGCCCCACAGAGCATGGTGACACTGTCAGGTTACACCCTGTTGCATGTTCCTTGCATTCCTGGCCACCCAGATGTCCATCTTCTAAACAAAGCCTGGGTGCCATGGAAGTGGCTAAGGAAAATGTGGTATTTATGCTCCGTGGAGCGCTACTCTGACCTAAAGAAAGACACATCAGTCATTTGTAGGAAAGCGGATGCGCCTTGAGACCGTAATAAGCGAAATAAGTCAGCTTAAATATTGCAAAGTTTCTCTTACGTGGAAAATCCAAGATAAAAATAAAGAGCGAAATAAAGGGTAGATAATAGAAAGCAGGGAGAATGAGATGGAGACCTGGAGGGAAGAGGAGGGACAGAAGGGATGCGAGAAGAACAAGCGTGTGTCCTGTGCTACGCCAGCTCCCACAAGGGGGGGGGGGTCCTTACACACCGCAGACGTGGACCAGTAGTAATGTGAATCTTAAAAAAGAGAAATGCTCTTTAAAGCTCCTTCCTCCTGGACTGAGACCTGAGATTAACCGTGTGTTTTCCCAGATTGCAATCCTAATTAGACACAAATGAAAGTAATTTTCTTTGTTCTCAAATAGATTACTTTTATTTTTGGTCAACATGCAAAAATAGAGAAATGGAAAGTACCACATTTAGGAAATAGTAAGTATTTCTTCTTCTTCTTCTTCTTCTTCTTCTTCTTCTTCTTCTTCTTCTTCTTCTTCTTTCTTCTTCTCCTTCTCCTTCTCCTTCTCCTTCTCCTTCTTCTTCTTCTTCTTTTTCTTCTTTTCCTTCTTCTTCCTCCTCCTTCTACTTTTTCTTCTTCATCCTCCTCCTCCTCCTGCTCTTTCTCCTCCTTTTTGGCCTTTTTGAGACTGGGTTTTGCTATGCAGTTCAGACTGGCCTTGGGCTCACTTTGTAGCCCAGGCTGGTCTCAAACTCGCAATGATCCTCCTGCCTCTGCCTCCTGAGTGCTGGGCAGACAAGCGTGCACCATTATGCCTGGCTTAATAACAAGTATTTCAACACAGCTATAATTTAGTGATGAAAAAGCAGAGGAAAGAAAAAATGATCCTAAATCATGTGAACTAAAGCAAAATCCAGACACTCCTTGCTAAGGAGATAGAATTTCATCTTAAAGGCAAAAGAGAGAGATTGCACCATCACGAGAGTGGGGAGCATTACCACATGTACCACGGGCAGATGGGTGACAAAGTCAGGCTGAAGGGTGTGGAGAAGTGGGGCTCCAGCAGGGAAGCGCCATCAGGACCTGGGAGGCCCAGTCCAGGCGCTGTGGAAGAGGCTGGAAGCCGGTAGGAAGGCATCCGCGTGCTGCCCGCATGCTGCCCAGCAGCCTTGCCAGCACCCACAGCCTTCCAATATGGACGGAGCCCACGGGGAAGGGGTAGAAGGGAGGTTTGCAGTCAGTGTCACAGGCTCTGTGCCTGGTAGACTTTAGCCAATATTCCAGTCTCTCCATGATCGGATGAGCTGGCCAGGACAGCTAGTACATGTGGTCACATCCTAAACCAAGGAGAGTTCCTAAAGGCAGGGAGGAGAAGGGAGGACAGGAAACACCCTGACCCACAGACAGAGCCATTTTCTAGCCCCCAGTGCAATTAGCCACAGCCAGGCAACTGCCCTGCCCATGGAAACCTCTCAAGTACAATCCCCACTCTTCTGCCATTCCCTCTCCTGCTGAATGGTGGGGACAAAGGGAGGGACAAGGAGAAGGGTGGAAGCACAAGACGTAAAAGGCCTGGGGCCCTGAACAGTTAGGTGGAGCAGGGCCCTCCCCCGCCTGATGAAGAAGCTCCTTCCTTGTCTTCCACCTTCCCCCAGTGTCCCCCTTCTTACTCCTTTCCTTTCCTCTTCCTTCCTTCCTCTCCCTCTACCCTTCCACCTTCCACCAACCCACTCTGGACTGTGGACAAGCGATGTAACCCTTTACTGCGTTAAGCAAACACTCCAGAGGGAGGAACAGGGCTGCGGAAGAGTCACCCGAGCACAGCTGGCTTTGCATCCTGGTTGGAGGCTCCTGTGCCCACGGGCACCCTCTGTGCAGAGGACCGTGACTGTGGGGCTGCCCTGATTCAGCCTCCAACAAGTGCCTTCGGTGTAACTTTTCCTGAATCCTGAACCTCTCGCCCCTGCCCAGTACCTTTCCACACAGGTGATTACCACTACTCTGTCCTCAGAAATTCGGAGGGGTGTGAAGGAGAAAAACTCACCCAAATGCTTGATGAGGAAGACAGAGAAGACCATGGCGACAGGTGCAGGGGCCACTGCAACTGGTTCTTGCAGCAGGGGACACAGGTTGGACCCAGACTCTGACAAGACTAAGTGAGGATTTAATAAGAAGGAGCAAGGTGAGGTCAGAAATGACCAAGAGGAAGCGTTAAAGGTAAGAGGTCGCTGGCTAAGCACTTGGTAGGACTATTGATAAGGGATCGCATTAGTTGCTAAGCAGGAATTTTTAGGGTGAATCGCCTGTGCTTGTGGGAAAAGAGACTGGTGTTTTTGAACATGAAAAGCACTATCTTTAACTGAGGATGCTAGGGAATAAAAGTGGTTTACCTGTAGGGACAAATCTCTCCAGCGTGAGTATGCATACATTTCTCTTTGGGAGTTTTTCCAGTGTTTTTCTTCATTAAACAAGTAATAAACCTTTCTTCTCTCCTTTATCTCTTGGTTCTGCTTACTGGCTCTGCATTCATCAAGGGGCAAACCCACCATGTTTGGTTATAATCGAATACTAAGGAAAGGACATTTTGCTAAACTGATTTAGTAGGATTCTTGCCCAACTCTACTCTACAAGCACAGCGCCCACCTGGAAAGCGCAAGATTCTGTGTTCGATTCCTGGTACAAAAAAAAGACAAAAAAAAAGACAAGCTTAAGGTTGGACCTTGTCAAGAATGGGACTCAAATGAGCAAATCTTTGTTTCCCTTCTTGTATAAGAAAAGAAGAAACTTTTTTCTCCCTGAGCACGTGGACATCCAGGTCTTGTTTGGTTACCTTTGGTTTATTAGGGCTCATGCTGTGATTTGAATGCAAATCCTCCCAACTTCCGGTGTTGCCATGTGATAGTGCTCAGAGTGCTGAGGGCACCAGGGCTCCTTCCTTATAAACAGGACGAAGCTCTCAGGACAGAGGCTTGGTGCAGTGTATCGCTGACTCGCCTTTGCCACTGACACCACTGAAGGACACAGCATCCTTCCTCTCTGGAGGATGCAGAGACGCACCAACTTGGAAGAAGACAGTGGCCTTCACCAGGTAACTGCACTCCCTTGTTTCTGAGGCACGGAGGTCCATGAGAAGTCTTGTGCCTGTCTGAGTTCTTCACCACCCACCCAGGAGTGCCGGGGGGAGGGGAGGGGCCTCCTGACCACCTGCAACGTTATACAGGTGTGTTTGGCCTTATTTGAGATGAATTGTGCAGACACAAGTGAAGAGGACAGTGCAGAAAAGAATTCCCAAGGCAGTTTCAGAGGACAGCTCAGAGTCTGAGGATGACGTCATTGCCTGTGAAGTCACCAGGGATCATGTTAAGCTTCTTAAATCAGAAGGTAGAAAAAAAAGGTGGAAGTTTTGGACAGTCCAGCAATTAAAAGCAAGGAACAATGAAATGCATGACCTAAAAAGAAACAGATGATACATACCCACTAATTCTGTGAAAAATAATGTGATTGCAGCTGCTTTGCATTTGTGGTACCTACAGTGTTCTTATGTGTTAAAAGACAAACTTTAGACAAATCTTATAGTATGATGAAGCATAATTCATGAATCAGGCAGCACTCAAAATGGACAGGGATTCAGAGAGCTCCTCTGTGTAGCAAGGGCAGTATGCCTATGGAGCTGAACACCAAAATGAAATACAGAAATAACTTGATTGGTTAAGTGAGGCCTTTGCCTGGTTCACTGTGGGCCTGCAATTGGCTACAGTTCAGCTGTTCATGTTTGGCTGGAACCCACAGCCATGATGAGCTAGCATGTGCCTGCTGGGACAGCTGCTATCAGAAAGGCAAGAGATAACAAGCTGAGCATGGTGGCCATTACCTGTCGTGTCAGCTACTAGAGAGGCTGAGGCAGGAGAATCACTTAGCTCAGGCCTTCAAGGCCAATCTGGGTAACATCAAGAAATCTTCATCTCAAAAGAGATCAGAGAAAGGGAGGAAGGGGAGAAGGGAGAGAGAGACAGCAAGAGAGGGAGGAAGGGAGGACAGATAGGCGAGAGAGAGAGCAAGAATTGGAGAGGATACAGAAAAAACAGAAACCTTGTACGCCTTTGGTGGGTATGTTAATTTTCTCCATGATGGCATGGAGGTTACTTTAAGTATTAAAAGTAGAACTAGAGTATAATCCAGTAACTCTGCATCTGGGTACACATCCAAAATAACAAAACCAGTACCTAAAGAAATATCTGCACTCCTGTTCATTGAACATTAGTCGCAATTATCATGATATGGGAAAAACCTCTGTCCTTTAGTGGACAAGACATTGTGGTCAAAATGTAAAAGGGAGCGTTATTCAGCCTTTAGAAAGTGAATCCTGTTCTCTGTGACCAGTGATGAGCCTGGAGAAGATTAGTTAGTGAAACAAACCAAGCACATAAAGAAAATGAGTGCATGATCTCAGGTTTTTATAGACTCTAAAAACACTGACCCGGGGCTGGGAGCGTGGCTCAGTGGCAGAGCATAGCTTTGCACACTTGAGGTCCTGGGCGTGACCCCAAGCACCACAAACAGCAGTAAGAAAGTTGAGTTCGAAGTGACAGAGGGTTGGGTGCTAGGGTTAGTGGGAAGATGGTGGCCGGAGAGTAGCAAGCTACAGGTATATTTGATGAGTAGTGACCTAAGTAACATGTAGTGTGATGGCTTCAGTTAATAAGACTGCACTGGAGATCGGCTAGGTGAGCAATCTCAGCTGCATGCTCCTGAAACAAAAAAGAGCAGTAGGTGGAAAATTGTGTGAGCAGAAGGATGTGTGGATTTGCTTGACTGTAGTAATCATTTCACTGTACACATCACACTAAATTAGTGTGCTGATGCATTCGCGTAATCAAAATACTCAGAGGCTGAGACAGGAGGACTGCCCCAGGCAACATAGAAAGACTCTGTCTCAGATTAAAAAATAAGCAAAAGGCTGAGGAGATAGTTCAGTGCAAAGTCCCTGAGTTCAGTTCCCAGTACTGAAAAAAAAAATCATGCTATACAGCTTAAATATATAAAATTTAAACATCAGCATCTTAGTGGCCTTCTTTCAACTCAAAATCAGATTCAAACCTCATTTTTTATTGCTTGTGCTGCTTGACCAGGCTGGGCTTTTCTCCTCTATAGAATGGACATGATATTGTTTTCCATAAAAATTATTGTGAATGTGATAAATGAACTATGTGAAGCAGCTGTTGCAGTCGACGAATGTTTCCTGCGATGAGAATGGTCCATGTCCCCTGGCGTTCTGATCCGGAAGCTCCTTGGCCCCTGCATTCAGTTAGGGAAGCATTTGTGATGTCATTCGGTCATCAGCTCCAATTTTTATTTTATTTTATTTTAAAGAGAATTTTAAAAACAATAAAAACAAATCAGAATTTCAAAACAGGACGATAGGAGATTAACAATTTTTTTTTAATTTTAGAGAGGGAAAAAACAAAACAAAAAATAAAAGAAAAATAAGAAACAAAAGAGACAAACAACAATAAAAAAGCAAACCAATAACAATATAGGTTTTCAAAACAAGGTGGTGAGAACTTAACCAAGGTCATTATTTTGCAGTTATCTTTAACAGAGTCACTCAGATTACCGAGTATAGACATGCGTCAGCTCCAGGTTAAAGCACCACCAGCCTCTCTCTCTTTGTCTCATCATTTTGTACTCCACATCTTATCATGAAGACTTTCAAACAAATAGCAGAATTGGAAAGATTTGATCGCAAACGTTCTTATACTCACTGCCTGGGTTCCACAGTAACCACGGCAATTACACTTTCTTTGTCACTCACCTCTTCATCCATGAGTCCGTCTGTCTTTTCTTCCCCCGCTCTCTCTTTCTCTCTCATATTAGGGATTGACTGTAGGACCTTGCATGGAGCTGTAGCCCCAGTTCTCTGTATTTCTCATTTTGAGACAGTCTTGCTGAATTTTCCAGGTTGGCCTCAAACTTCTGATCTTCCCACCGCAGCCTCTATCTAGTTGTTGACACATTTCAAAGTAGATTACAGGCATCAACCCACCTCCTTCTAAATACTTCATGATTCATATCCTTAACTACAATTCCATATTTACTTAGCTTTTATTTTGTGATAAACTCATACAATGCACAAATCTTATTACACAACTGGTATTTTTGCAGTGAATATCTCCTTTGAATTCAAATTCCTATCAACCTACAAGAGGCTGATAGGTGTGGCTCTGTGGTAGAGCACATGCTTAGCATAGACAAGGACACGAGTTCAATTCTTAGTTTCCTCTCTACTCTTCCTCCCTGTAGCAGTCATTATTCATTGTTTTAGATCCTTCCTACTGTAGATAAAGCTCTCCAACTACCAAATAGTCTCTCACTGTTTTCTGTTATAGTCGGCTTTCTGTTAGTGTGGTAGAAGACCCTACAGAAGCAATTTAAGGGAGGAAAGATTTAGTCTGGCTCACAGTTTCAGTCCATAGTTGGTTGGCTTCATTGCATTAAGTCTGCAGCAAGGCAGGAACAACATGGTGGAAGGGTGTGACAGAACAAAACTGCTCTCTTCCTGGCAGCTGGGAAGCACAGAGGGTGGAGATAAAGGAGATCAACCCTTCCAGTGCTTGCCCTGACCCCTCCCTCAGCTAGACGCCACCTACTCAGGTTCCCAGCACCTCCCAGTACTGCCACCAAATCTCTAATGGGTGAGTCCTCTGATGAGGTTATAGCTCTGGGGATCCAATCACTTTCCTGAAAGCCCCACCTCCGAATGCTGCTGCGCTGAAGGCTGTGCCTTCTGCACATGAGCTGTGTGGGGACATTCAGATCCAAGTCATAACAGCTCCCTGTCTCCACTAGTACTATGCTTTACCTATCATAACTCACCTTTCATCCAGATGCTAAAATAATCCCCGAAAGCACCACTTGTCAAGCTGCCAGCCACTCCACCCCATTTCAACTCCCCAGTGCCTGTTAAAAAGGGAATGAATGAGTCTTTAACTATCTGGCACTGCCCTGGCATGAACTTGGATTAGTCATAGTCACCATGTCTGTCTCATAAGAATGTGGTGAGGTAGCTGTGCGACGGTTCCTCAGGGACCCTATATAAGATATATAAGATATAGAGATCAGCAGGAAAAGAGAGCCAAGATGTAATAAGGACAATCCTTTGGAAATTTTTGTTTAGGCTTCTAATGTGTAATTTTATGCCAACTAATGAGGAGATAGAAATCGCGATTATTCTGAGTTAGTTCTCACTGTTGAATTAAAGACTACTTTTCTAGTTGCAAACGTGCAGTGCGAAGCAGTCGATCTCGATTTGGCTGCTTATTGAAAGTATCTGGGGAGCTTTAACAGCCTACTGGTGCCCAGGCCCCGGCCCCAACAGCTCTGGTTCCCTCTGTCTGGGGCTCAACACAGGCACTGGTGTGTTTTTAAAGCTCCCCAGGTAACTCTAATGTGTTGTCATCACTGTGAGATGAATGATGCCTTACACAGACCCGGCCTCGCAGCCCGTGATAGACACACAAGCAAATTTACTGCCCTTTCCCTCCCTCCAGAGACCCAGTGGGAAAGGAAAGAAAGGATTCCTAGCCAAAGAGGAGAAATAGTTTTTCACTGCTCCTGGCAGACTGTGGCATATGTGCATCAAAGAAAAAGGGTGGGTTTTTCCACCAGCAATGGGGTCTCAAAAAGCAAGCCCGGGATCTCAGAGCTGCAGGAAGCAGCTGCTGGTAGGGCAAGCAGCAACGAAAGCTTCTGACAAATTATGTTGCTTCACACCATCCCAGGGAGAGGCCATTGAGCTGGAAGGCTTAGTACACGGGAAGTGATCGAGAAGGCAAAAGTAAGAAGGTCTCAGGCAAACTTCAACCTTGGGAAAATGGCTTACAATACTACTCACCCAAGACGCTTAGTGAGATTATGATGTGAATCCTTGAATGGAAATGTTTAAAACAATGCAAAATCCAGTGCAATATTGAAACATATTTGAGGAAAAGATTCTTTGTTATTTTGGAATGCTTGATATAAAACTTTGAACTGGATTGGAAATCCATTGTGATTTAAGATTTGTATTTACAAACAAGTCTAGCAGTGAGTGAATTTAAAGAAAGAACTGTTAGATTTATTTATTTATATTTTTCGGGGTTTTTTTTTTTTGAGACACAGTCTCTCTAAATAGCCCAGGTCTTGCTCTGTTCAGTAAAGATGCAATTTTCCCCAAATATTGTTTGATCTTTGGTTAGTTGCGTCTGTCAAGGTGGAACTCGCAGACACAGAACCCATTCTAGCTGAGTGTACTAGAGTTTGTCAGATACTGGAGTAACTGGAGAGGGTGGTGAGAAGCATCTATGTTTTGCTTAGTTAAAATAATAATAACAATAATATTTGCATGATATGATTCAAGTAAAATCCTGAGCATTCGGGAAAATAGTAAATATCGAATTTGTTTATAATTTTCAAGCAGAATCTGATTGAAACTATAATAAGAATGTTGAACTTGTTTTTTTCAGCAAAGTTCATTTTCCCCTTGAGGGCTTGTGTTCCTTTCAGTTACACCGTGGGTCCCCATAGGTTGGTGCTCCCCCACCCCGCTCTCACTGCACCTGCCCTAGCTCTTCCAGCACCCAGCACTCCATTCCGTGGAATGTGCGATTTTTGTTTGCATGAGCTCTTACAAAATATGCAGCTTTGCTTCGTAGGATGCACTATTCATTGGTGTAAATAGCATTGTGTTGTATACATATGCCTATTTCTTTGCTGTCAATAAGCACAGTTTTAAGTGCAGTCCTTGCTGTTTGTGTGTCTGTCCTGCGATGCTCCTCCCTGCTGTGCAGCCCGGGAGCAGTGAGCCCTTTTCCCCACCTTCTGTTCTGCCGAGGGATGCTTGGGTTTCTTTCACTGTTTGTCACTGCATCTGAAAATATAGGGGAGAGGCAAACTGGGCTTCTCATACGCTCTCGTCAGCAATCAACGCAGAAGGCTTTTGTGCCAAACGTGTAGGGCTTTTCCCCTACACACCAAACAAGTCCTCTACCCAAGACAGCGTTCCCCTTGCAGAAAGCCTCCTCCCAAGCCAGCCCCCCTGAGTCAGCATCCATCAGAGCCACAGGGGAGGGGCTCAGTCCTCAGGACAGCCACCCACTTCAGACACAAATCACAAGTGGAGACCTCTGAACTTCTGACTCCCCAGTTACAAATTTAGGCCTCCTGGCTCTGTCCTTGGGTTTGATTACCTTAGTAACGTGGCATGGGGAACTCAGGGAAACACTTACTATATTTACCAGTTTACTATAGAAGGTGAGCATTCCTGATCTGAATATCCAAAATCTGAAAGGCTCCCAAACCCAGAACTTTCTGGGCTCCCAACATGCCCTTTGCAAAATGCAGATTTTGAAGGCCTGGTTTAACCTCTGAAGCTACCCAGAGGCTGCTAGGCAGCAACAATTTCATTAGCAAATGAACGGCACTCACTGCTAGAGAACTATAGGCCGAACATGCCAAGAAACAGGGATGAAGACCAAGTACATACTTCACCATATCCCACCACTGAAGAATATTCCTCCTTCAACTGGAAACTTCTTTCTTAGCTGGAATTCGGTTCATTCACTCCCTTTAAACCATACTTACTGAAATCTGACAGTTTCAACCAGGCGCATTGGTGCGATGTGCTGCAATCCCAGCACTTGGGAGACTGGGGCAGGAGGATTGCTGATGCTGCAAGTTCAAGGCCAACCTGGACTATCTAGGGAGACCCTGTCTCAAAAAAACCCAAAAAAACAAATAGATAAATAAACAAATGCAACAGCACTTTCTTGAAGTTCACTGCCAGACTTGTTTTTAAATATAAATGTTAAATCACTGGATTTCCAATCCAGTTCAAATTTTTTATAACAAGCATTCCAAAGTAACAAAGAATCCTTTCTTCAAATACGTTTCTCTGTTATACTGAGTGCTGTATTGCTTTAAACATTTCCATTCAAGGATTCATATCATAATCTCACTAAGCTTCTGCAGTGAGCAACATCATAAGTCATTTTCCCAAGGGTGATATTTTGCTAGTGCATGATACTACATATTTTCACACATCCTTAAATTTTTTCTGCCAAATGAAGTTATATTTTTCCTCTCAAGCTCAAGTCCCCCTTTTAAGCTTCTTTTGCAGTCAGCAGCTGATGCTCCCCTCTCCTTCCTCACTGCAACAAGCCGGCCCCCAGCAAGGAGGAAGTCAGCCATTGATAAAAGTGGTTTTCTGTCCACCTTTGCACTGTGGCTTCTGCCCTCCCTTCTGTCTTGCGGAGTATAGTTTCTGACTCTTCTGCCTTGGAAAATGAGGAGAGAAGAAAGGGAAAAAAAGACAAGGAGCTTTTATTCATTTTTTTTAAAGAGAAGAATTTTTTTTTTAAAGAGAGAGTTGCTATCTTTCAATCTGGAACATATTTAAAACTGGATTTTCTCTCCTGCAGTTAGTTGCTTGTAATGGATGATAAACTCTCCCTGTTATGGTTTGTGTCTAGATGCCCCCTCCCCAAAGCCTTATGCACTCATAGGGCTTTTTTTGAGGTGGCCGAATCTAGAGTATGCAATGCTGGATTAAAGGTGCTAGGATTAGGGTGGGTGATTGCTGGATCAATCCACTGATTGAATTGGCACCACCCTAATCCCAGTAGACTGGATACAATATAAGGGACAGAAAGAGATTTCTACCCTTTTTGCTTTTATTACTTTTGCTGTCTTCCACCACCATGAACTGTTCTGTGCTATACCCCCCTGCCTTGGAGCCAACTGAATATGGACTGAAACCCCTACAAACTGTGAGCTAAATAAACCTTTCCCCTTTTAACTTTGGGTGTCAAGTATTTTGTCTCAGCAACATTAAAAGTAACTAAGATCACCACCCTAGCTCAAAATTCAGATCTTTCTTCCTTGAGCATCTGGACATTCACTTCCAGGTTCTTTTTTGCAGAGTGACTTTTGAACTTTTGTGCAGCCTTTGGTTGCACCTGAGTCAGGCTCCATGGCTCATTCTTGCACAGCCCCATGCCCTTCCCATGGGTCCATCCTTGCATACTTTGGCTTGATGAAACCTGGGGGTGCAGACCCCTTCAAGGCTGTGCAAATCTCTCCTTGATTCTCATGCCCAAAGGAGCAGATGGTCAGGTCAGTCCTTTCTTTCCAAAAACTCCCCTCAAAATCTCCTGCAGTCTCCACTGTTAGTCCCTTAATGCCTTTGCTGTAGGTGGAGGGTTGGGACATCATGGAGCCAGCTTCCTGGCCTCTTTCTGCATGTCTCCCACAGTCATCCACCTCCCATACGTCTCAAGGGTTGAGTAGGAAATTCTCTAGGAACTTTCTATTGCCTGTATGGCAGTAGACTTTTGAGGGAAATAATGGAAAGCAAGCAACAGGAAGCAAGAACACACGTAGCGTGCAAACTCCTCTATGATCCTGCTGCTGGCTTGGTCTCCTCCTAAGCTCTGTCTCAGTACCTGAACCCCCTCAATACCCACTCCCTAAACCCCATCATTAACAACTAGGGAAATCTCAGTTTCTCTTAGCAGTCACGCATAGATCTGTAAGTTCTAAACTCATCCTTTATGAGGTCAACTTTGATTTTTGCCAGTTTTTAGGAAGAGAGGAAGGAAAGAAGGAAGAGAGGAAGGAAAGAAGAAAGGAAGGAAGGAAGGAAGGAAGGAAGGAAGGAAAGAAAGAAAGAAAGAAAGAAAGAAAGAAAGAAAGAAATGTGGGTGGGTTATGGGGAGGATATCCATGGAGCACTAGGTTAGTGTCCTCCAGAGCTAAGCCCAGGAGAAGCAAGGCCACCAACACACAAGCAAACTAGAGCTGAAAAAAAAAAAGCAAGATTCAAGCATCCAGAATGATATCCAGAATGTCAGGAAGGGGAACCAGGAGAGCAGCTCAGTGTAGAGTGCTTGCCTAGCATGCACAAGGCTCTGGGTTCAATCTCCATTGCTGCAAAACATAAATAAATAAAATAAAGGCTAGGCATGTACCTCAGGGGTAGAGTACTGGCCTGGTAAACAAAAAGCCCTGGTCCCGATCCCCAGCGCAATGAAAATAAATAATAGCCAAGAGGGCACATCTATGCTACCAGAGCAAGCTCTGAAGTCACCATAGGAAGCTGAACAAAGACTTTATAAACAAGGATTTGAAAAATAAAAATAATAGTTGTGCAGTTAATGGCAATTTTTAAAAAGTTTTTACTTATGTTCTTTATCTGAATATTAAAAGTAATTTTAGCAAGTTATCTTGGTAAATTTTGATATATTGTGATCCAATTCTTACATGTGATTGTCTCAAGAGGTGGTCAATGATATTTCTCTAAAGAATGTGTCCTTACTTGGTATTATTATCCTCAATTTTCTTTTACAAAATTTCCTGGAATTTTCTCCAAAGTGGCATTTTGTAGCTAATAGTTTTGAGAGCTTTTTTTGACTTTCAGTTGAGTTTTATTTTAAACTCAGAAAGTGCTCTGTTCACTGGACCTGTGGTATTTGGAAGCTCTCATCAAATTTGGAAATGGTATTTTTAATTCTGATTATCTTTTTCTTTCTTTCTTTCTTTCTTTCTTTCTTTCTTTCTTTCTTTCTTTTTTTCAGCTCTGTTAGTTACTTTTTCATTACTGAGACAAAATACCAGATGCTCAAAGTTAAAGGAGGAAAGGTTTATTTCAGCTCACAGTTTGCAATTCCTAATTGGCTGGCTCCAAAACAGGATAGTATGGCAGAGGGGCATTGCAGAGGAGAAAAAGTCTGTGGCAGAGCAGGCAGGGGGCACCAAAACAGCAAACAGCAGCAAATCTGCCTTCCCTCCCTCCTTTACCTTCCATCCAGGCTCTAAGCCTACTGATTGTTTCCACCCACACGCAGGGTGGGGCTTCCATATTCACACCCAGCACTATGTTAATTCCAGTCAGTGGACTAATTTAATATCACCCACCTTTAATATCAGAATCACAGACCCTAGATCCAGTCAGCTCCAAAACTCTATGACATCTAGATAAAGCCATAACGAGCTCAAATACGTTCATGAGCACTGCATTTCTGTCCTTACCCTTCAGCTTTCAGTGTTGACCCTGCTATGAGCCTCAAGACCATGAGGATGGATCTCACCATGTCATCTTCTCATCTGCTTTTTGTTTGCATATTTGTTTGTTTGTTTGCTTGCAGTATGAGGTTGGAAGCCTGAACTTCCTGCATGCTCAGCAAGCCCTGTGGCCGGAGCTGCGCCCCCAGCCCCTCACTGTTACAGGTCACTTAGGTTCATAAGGTTGTTCGGGCTCACAGGGCTGCCCACTCCCTAAGAACATGAGAGACTCGGTGAACAGGAAAAGGCTTCATTCAAAGTTAGCTTTGAAGGAAATGGGCTGGGGGTTCTTACTGCCTCAAATCATTGTCTCACCATATTCATGAGTACCAGGGTTTTTACCCTGAGAGAGAGTGGAGACAGCCAGGCATGGTGGTACGGGCCTGTAATCAAAGTGCTCTGGATTACTGAAGCAGAAGAATTGAAAGTTGGAGCTCAGCCTGCGCAGTTTAGCAATTTGGTGAAGCCCTGTTTCAAAATAAAATTTTAAAAAACTCAAAATGGACTGGGGATGTGGGGATATAGCTTAATACAAAGACCCTAAGTTAAATCCCCAGTATAAAAAAATTTTTTTGAATAAAAATTTTAAAAATAAATAAAAAAGAATATGTATTGGGGAAATATAAAAAAACAATAGACAACAAAATTTCCACAATGTTTCTCTTTTTCTCTTACACACATACACACACACACATACACACACACACACACACACACACACCAGCTTCTTTCCTTCCTTGGGGAAAGAAACTCAAATGCCATCTCCTAGGCCAGTTCTTTCTCACAGTTCTGGAGGCTGGAAATCTGGGTTCAGGGTGACCCAGATTGGGCAGTAATTATATTTAGGAAACCTCCACCCTCATGGCTTAATTATCTTTCAAAGGCCCATCTCTTAATACTGTCACCTTGGGGATTAAGAGTTAAACATACTAAACAGATGAAGGGATAAAGAAAATATGGGGTTTACACACAGTGGAGCATACCTCTGCCATAATGAAGGATAAACTTGAGTCATCTATAGGAAAATGGATGCAGTTTGAGACCATAATGCTAAGTGACATAAATCAGATACACAAGCCTAAATATCACGTGGTGCTTCTCTTACAAGAGAAACCCAAATTATAAGTAAATAAAGAGCTAAGTAGAAGATAGATAATAGGAGGAATAAAAAAAGAGGAAGTTTCCTGGGGGAGTTCTTAATTCATTAACCAAAGTAGTGTGATCTTATTTCTGTATTCTATGGTGTTCGTAGTAGTTGACACTTTTTAAAAAGTGCACTGTATAAACTTCACAAACTGGAGTTCTCTTTCCATCGTGTTGATATAGATTCTTTTTGTCAAGTAAATAAATCTTTGGATGTGAAAGGGGAGGTCAAGAGATGGAAAGAGAGAGGTGGGAGAAGAGAGGAAGTGGAAGACAGAGGAATGAAGAAGAGTTACGAACATGCACCCCTCCACACAGGGAATGAAATCATCAGGTACTACAGATGGGTATTAATTGTTTTTAAAAAAGAGTTCAACATATGAGTTTTAGGGAGAATACAGGCCATAGCATCATTAATACAGAAATTGTCGATAAAATCTTTTATATATTTTGGGGCTGAGTTCTTAAAATCCAGTGGGTATTGTACACTTGTGTTGCATCTCAACACAAACAAGTATTCCTGAGCCACGGCATGGGACTTTGGCACTTACATGTGGTCCCCAGCCCAGCAGTGGCAGCCTTCCTTACCCAGAGCCTCCTTAGAATGCAGAATCTCAGACTCCACCCAACACCTCTTGGACCATAAACGGCAATTTAGGAAAACACCCATGTGACATGGCCACACACGAAAGCCTGAAAAACTCTGATCTGGAAGATGCCCTGGATCTGGACTCAAACTCTTGTTTCCTCCCCACTTCCCCGGTGTTCCCGGAACTGGTCTGGTCTCACAGGAAGTTAGCTCCAACCTGAGGCCACTACTTCCCCTGCAGCTCAGGGGCAAAAATTTCCTGGGTAATAAAATTTACCTGGGCAGCTTTTTTCCTTATAAATGTCTTTACTAATAAAATCTTCCTTGATAGATCAAAATTTCTTTTTACGAAAAGAGTCCTAGGTCCAAAATTTCTCAGATTTACTAGCTTGGGATCATTAGCATGCCCAGTGTCTGGGGTGTCATGTTCTTGCTTCCTACAGTCATGTTTCAGGGTGATGTGTGTGTCCTGAGCCCCAAAGCAGCATAGGAGCTAATCATCACAGTACCCAGCATGCAGTTGGTGCTCATAAAAGTTTACCAAGTCAGTGGAGACTGAGTAGCTAAAATGCTAATTAAAAGTTTAGATTTAAGTCTCTTGTCTTCCCCGAACTTCAGCAAAAATGAAACTACGTAGCAATTTTCACCAAGCCCTTGACTGGACTTGAAGACAGCATTAAAGAAGTCATCTCTTAAGACAATTGTTAAAAACTTTCTGCAGCAGATATTAATTCTGTTTTTGTTTGTTTGTTTGTTTGTTTTGTTTTTCTATAGTAATTCTGGTGGTTGGTCTCTAAATTTTACCCAAGGAGGCATACTGAATTGCATAAGCTGAAAAAGTCTTCCAGGAATATAAAGTGGGCAGGAAAGGACATTCCTAACCTTGAATGTCATCATCTAAATGGATTGATTTTTAAGCCACCCTCATAAAATAAAACTAATAGAAGAACAGCATTCTGTTTCTCATCAAGATTCGATTGGGCAGGGGTTTACTGGATATCTTTGCAATGTGTTCCGGGTGTGTTCAAAGACGCATGGTTCTTCCGAGGAGCTGGAAACCGGAGATTTCTCTGCTTTCTCAGGAGTGTGAATTAAGATCTCTGTTTTGATTTAGCATAACCCAGGAAGGCTTTTGCAGGAAGTACTACTTTCTAGTGTTTACTTGCCTTAAAGCTTTGAATCAAGAGTCAGGGAAAGGCAATTAGGGAGGTGTGAAATTTTTTAACTGACCAAGAGTTTCCATTCCCTTTGAATTTTCTTTCCATTTCGCTATTTCATGGTTTTCTCTCTTTTTTCCCTCTTTTTTTCTAAATGCTATCAAAAGTTTGTACTGGAGTCTAAAGAAGTTCATATAAATGTGCTATTATAAATGAAATTCCCAGCATAATGAGTAGAATGAATGTAATTGTGAGCAAATGCTCACAACTTTTCTTTCTACTTATTCTGATCGCTCTTTATACTCTATGAATTCTCTCTTTATGTGAAAATTTCTTCAGGAATGTAAAAAAGACAGCAGCTTTTCACAAATTGTAATAACCTTCCTTAGACTGCATATTTAGTTAGAAACACAAAACTGAAAATTTTTTAAAGTTCAAAGCATCTATTTTCATATTTTAGATACAATTTATTTTTTCGATTCAGCAGATTTGTTTATTTGAAATCTTGCTGCATAAATGCATAATCTTTAGCCTCCAAATGAGTTTTAGATCCATAAGACTCAGGATTGACTTAGAAGGGTAATAAACATTAAGAGAAAGTTTTAGTAAAATTCTCAGCTTAAGATGTCAGAATAGTGATGTTTAGCCCAATTACTGCATTGGTGGGTAGAAGTTCATGCTAATTAAAACCACAATAGAGGGCCAGAGATGTAGCTCAGGGGCTGAGTACTAGTCTTACATGTGAGAAGTAAACCTTGAAGTAGAAACTTGATTTAATCAGGAAATATACCATACTTTACAATAGATTTCGGTCTTAGAAGGGAATAAAAATGATACTTTTCTCCAGTATCCTAAGACCTTAGCTCCTGGAGGTCAAAGTTGTGTCTTAGTCTCTACTGTTTCCAGTATATGTCAGGAAATTAGGAGTTGAGGGAGAGGAAAAACATTATTCTCCCATTTATTATGAGGCTACTGAGGAGAGGGAAGTTTCCTGAGATTCTACAACCAACAAAGGTCACAGCGTCAGATTTTCTGCATCCTTTACACAACATGGCAAGAAATAGCCACTGGGTCTCTGTCTCAGTCCCTGGCTCAACACTCCTGGAAATCCTGTGTCTGAGTGAGTGATAAGGGTGGCCGGAGCATCTTTTCATTATAACATGAAGTCTTAGTTCCCTGTTTGTGACACGGAAACTTCTAAGATCCTTGGAATGTCAGACAAAGGGAAGATGACAGGAGTGGGATTTCCAGGCTTACCCACCAATCTTCAGGGAAGGAAGAGGGGCTACAGACTGAGTTCATTATCAGTGGCTGATGAGTTAACCAGTCAAGCCACATAAAGAGATTTGCTTAAAAATGGGGATACGGGCTGGGTGTGTGGCGCAGTGCTGGAGCACTATGCTATGGGGGAGCGAAGAGAGACAAGATGAATCTTCTCTTCCACCTCCCACCTCCTCCTGCCTCTGCCTTTCTACCACCATCATCTACCTTCTTTTGTCATCCTGAGATAGATCCCTTTTTCCTCTGGTACCTGGATAAAGTTACCCGTGACAGAATGTGTGGCATTGAAAGAGAGACTTTTGTCCTGCCCTAGACAGCTTCCCTAGAGCTATGTCTTGCCCTTCCTAGGGGGAAAGGCTTTGGCTTGCAACAGGTTGAGACCATCGCCAGGTGACTGTCCCCAACACCAGCGTATTCCCATGCTGACTTCTCAGACGTGGTTTTGCTCATCACAAGCTTCGTACCTAGCAGGTGCTGAGTAATCTGTCCCGGCTGCCACTCACAGGAAAGGTGACTTTCTGAAGTATCACAGGATGGTCTTGCCAAGGTAGCACCCATGTTCATACAAGTGTACATAAGAGCTAGGTTGTAGGAGCAGACTAGAACTGTGATGGACATCTCTTATGCATGGATGCTGCACATAAAGTAGAGGTCCTAACCATTTGGACTCGATCCATCTACATAAGCATTTGTGAAATTGAAGCCTTCCATTGCCTCCCCAAGGCACTCTGGTCCCTTTTTTTTTTTTTTTTTTTTTTTGTACTGGGAATCAAACTCACAACCTCATGCTTAGCAGGCAGGGGCTGTGCTGCTGAGCTACATCCCCAGCCCAACACTCTGGTTCTTGATTGCTAGCAGAGAATCTGTCTCCTGGCTCTCCCTGCTTATAGCCAGCATATCACAAGAAAAGTAAAACAGCAGGTAATTTTTTTGTCCTATGAGCTTCTTTACACAACTACTGTGTTCTATTCACCATCATGGCAGAAAAAGCTCTTAAAAAAAAAAAAACCCAGAAAAAATAAATAGCAACAAGAATACCTGGCCTTGCTAGAGTATATTTGTTTAATGTGGACATTCAAGGCCTAATGGGATTTATCTTATCTGCTTGTATCACAGAATGGAGTCCAAGATTAAGGTGCTAGAAAAGCTGGTTGCCGGGGAGGCCTTTCTTCTTGGTGTGCAGAGGCTGCCTTTTCACATGCATTCACATGGCCCAAGGAGCAGGGAGAGGGTTGGTGTCTCTCTCTCCTTTCTAATAGACTCTCTCAAGACCTCATCTAACCTTAGTGAAGGTCTCATGAAAGGCCCTGTCTCCTAATATAGTCACTACATTGGGGATTAGGGCTTCAGTGTATGGATTTTGGGGAAACATGATTCAGTCCATAACAGCTTATTAAGGAGCAATCTGAACACACAAGTTCCTTTGTTATGATTCATTGACATTTACGTTACTCTTCCTGTATTTTATTTATATTCACTTATAGAAATGTACTACACATGTAGATGTGTATGTGCTTTCTATACATCTTTGTAGACGTACCATGAGTATGAGCGTCTTCTAAAGCCTTTCAAGAAAGATATAGTTCCATTCGTTAATTTGTCTTTATTAGTATGCAGATCGCATTTTCCAAAGAGGCCTGTGACAAATATTCCTACCTCACATGGCCTCTCAGAGACTGAATTTCCTATAGGAAGGTGAGTCTGTGTCTGTTCCTCGAGCCTGCTTGGGCCTTTGTGAGTGTGCCAGTCAACAAAGGACAGCTAAGGTGACACTATGTGACTCACAAACTTAGACCGTGATAAACAGAACTGCTTCCACCTGGCTCTCCTGGCACCCTGGGTCTCAGGGGCCAGTTCTGTGCCGTTAGCACAGCACACTGAGCTGTGGCCCATCATCCCCTCAGTGATGCACACGCCAGCTTGACAGCCATGTGAGTGTGTCACTTTGGAGGGGGAGCTTGCTGCTCCTGGTCAGGACACTGCCCACTAGCAGAACTAGGGACTGGGATGAGCCTTCCTGTGGAGCCAAGCTCAGGCCGAGAGGGCCGGTCCCACTGTGGAGGTGCGGGGTGCTGATTACTGCATCAGGTACAAGGAACAGGGTACTCAGGTGGGGCACCTCAGCAGCTGGGGGCACTGCATGTGTGGGGACTGGGGCACATGGAAACCGCACTTTCTGCTCAGCTTTGGTGTGAACCTAACTCTGCTCTAAAAAATACAGTTTATTCTAAATACTATATAAAAGAAAATGAATAAGGGGTTAAGGGTATAGCTAGCTTAGTGAAGAGCACTGCTTAACATGTATGAGGTACTGAGTTTCATTCCCAGCACCAAATAAATAAATCCCTAACAGCACTAGAGAACCAAGACAGATGGAAGTAGCTTGCTAGAAGGGAGGGAACATTTAGGAAGATACAATACAGAGGAGAGATTTTTGTGAAATCAAAGATGAAGAAAAATATCAAAACGTGGGATGTGACTTTTTTGTCACTTGGTTTTTCTTATTTCATTTTTTGCAACTATCATTAGGGAAGATGACAAAAAGTATTCTTATATGGCTCACAATGACAATACAAATTATGAAATCTTGGCAAAAAAAAAGTAAGAGCTCCATGTTTAAAACTTTTAAGACTTAGATAAATGGATGGGAAACAGTTCTACAAATTTACTGTTATTCTCCCTCAAAAAAATTCCAGTGGAGGAATAAATTTTGTAAGATGGTTCTCTCTCTCTCTCTCTCCCTCTCTCTTTCTCTCTCTGTATGCATATGTACTGTTGGCATTGAACCCATAGTTTTACACATATGATGTATGTACGACTGAGCTACCTACCTATCCCAGGTTCTGATATTTTTTATAAAGGGAAAATATATAAGAAAAGAAATGTTTAAAAAAATGAAGCTCTTGAGGGAAAAATATAATAAATATCAACTATTTGATCAAGCTATATTGAAAGAGCTCAGTGTTGAAAAAGGAATAATTAAGCTAATGAAAGAAATGATGGTTTAGTAAAAGATTCAGATATATATGAACTGTGATTCAAAATGCAATAAAGAAGCCTGGTGTGGTGGTGTACACCTGTAGTCCAGGCACTCTGGAGGCTGAGGCAGGAGGATCGTTGCAAGTTCAAGACCAGCCTGGGCTACAAAGGAAGTTCAAGAACAGCCTTAACTGCATAGTGAGGTCTTGTCTCAAAAAGATAATAAATAAATAAGTAAATAAAAAGAGATGAGTGGAGCTACAGGCTGAAACGCTGAGGAACTGAGGTCGGCAATAAAAAATGGGCTCCAATAAAACTATATTGTAATAAACGGGAAGAAACAACAGGGACAAAGTAAAAATGCTGGGGAAGCAGAGCCTAAAGAATTCGTCATAGGAAAAGTACTGGACTGACTTGTAGAGAACGGAAAGGTGCAGAATTTTCTGAATACACAAGAACCTGAAGAAAATTTAGATTGTCCACAGTTAATGAAACATTTACTTCTCAAAAAGCTGATAAAGAAAAAGAGGGTAAAAAAGAAATTCTTTATCTGACAGGGATTCTGATGATAGCAAATCAAGGAAGAAAAGAGAGGCTCTGCTGCAAACCTAGAGGCTTTGCTGGAGGTCTCGATCCTCAACTCATGATTGGTGCCACAGCCATCAGTGGGGAATTGAAGTTTCTCATAAAACAGGAAGATTCAGAGGAGGCTGGCTTGGTGCTGGCAAAAAAAGGCAAATATGAAATGTCTTCAAATTGTAATTGCCTTTTATGAAGAGACAAACTTGGCGTGCTTGTCCAGAAGATGAAGTTCAATAATTTATATCATATATATATATATACAGAAAGAGAGAGAGAGATAAAAAGCTTGATATTGAAAAAGGAATAATTAAGCTAATAAAGAAATGATGGTATACACACACACACACACACACACACACACAAGAACCATATATCAGTGATGTGGGTCTTGGTTTTTGATTTACTAGAATAAACAAAAGCATTCTAATGAAAACCAAGTTTAATATGTTGGGGTTTTTTTTTTTGGTACCTGTCAGGACCTTACCTTACCAGGCAGGTGCTTGTACCGCTCAGCTGCATCCCCTGCCCTAATAAGGTAGTTTTGAAAGTGGTATTTGGGGGTTGGGTTTTGTTTGTTTTGCATCAATAGCACTGGTTACTTTGAAGAAATAAAAGCTTTTATAGTTGCTTCCTTTATCACAAAAGAGCATTTTTTAAATGTTGGAGGTATTACCCACATTCAAACTCAATCAGTGCTCATTTTTAGCTCAAATGCTTAAGGACCATTCTGAGTTTTTTGTTGTGTGTACATAAATAATTTGTTTATGTACATGGTTTTTGCTTTGCTTTTAAACATTCACTAAAACAAAAGCTATGAGTGAGAGGCTTATATTTGAGATGCCATCATTCTGAGCAAACTAACAAATAAATCACTTCCAATTAAATCCAAAGCTTTTCTGAAGCCATGACTTTTCAGGTTAAATAGGTGATTCTGTGTTTAATTGGACAGTTTAAAGTGGATATTTTTAAAACAGCCATATAGCAATCCATATCTGTGTCTTTAGCCACAAAAATGCAGCAGTTTTCTTGGAAAATTCCTGAAAAGTAACATTTTATCACTATCAACAACTTCCCCACCCAAATAAGGTTAACTAGTCAAAACCTGGTTTGTTTGAATTAGCTAAGGAAGCCTTGTTAAGGGAACAATAAAGATTCCTCATGACCTGTTCCTTTACAACTTCAAATATGTACTCAAGTCAGGATTCATGGATGTCTACAACTTGACACATGGAAAACTCCTGGTGGTGAGAGGTGTTCACAATTTAGGATCTGCTGGGATAAATGAGTGAGCAAACTTATAATCTAAATTATTGACTTGCATGTTTTTCCTGCCCCCAACTTGTTCCTTACATGTGAGCTCAGTCTTCTCAGTATTCAGATTACTGCTTTAGCAGAAGCCAGGAAAAACAATTTTGTAATAGGTCAGGATGTTATTCTACTATATATTGTTTACTTTATTCTAAATTATGGTGAACAGTGGTCAATAAATAGTTTTATATGCCTTTTAAAAAGATACAACAAGGATAAACTAAACAATAGATGTTTTTGAGATCTTTATCCACTTAAGAAAAAGTTTATTATACTTTACATAAAGATACAAATACAAAAGAAAACAAGAAGCCAGTGATAAAATCTTGTTGAGGGAAATATCTTTTTGAGTAAATTATAAGAAACAAAGACAAATGAAAACCAATTCAATGGGAGGAAATCTTTGTAACCTAGAAAATGACACTGTTAATATCTGTCATATATAGAAAACTGCACCAAATCTATAAGAAGATGAACTGCCTAACAGAAAACTGGGAAAAATACAAGACAAGGCAATTCAGAGAAAAGGAAATAAAAATGGAGAGATAACCATTTAATGAGATGCTCAACTTCACTGATAATTAAAAACATACAAGTTAAACAAAGTACCGCCCCTAAGCATCTGATTTTGAAGAATCACAGACTGGATATTCAGTGCTGGGAAGGGTCTGGGCATCAGGCAGTTTTATGCTCTGTGAATGGAACTACAAACCAGGATTATTGCTGTTAAAGGCTGTTGGCAGCCTCTGGCCTGACACACCCTTTGGTCAGGTACCTGGCATACAACAGACATCTACAATTATTTACAGACTTCACGCAAGATTACTTCCAAAAGTAAAAGAGCACGGACTTTGTAGAAGGGAGAGTTTTATTCCGGGGTTTGGCTTTTTATTTACTAAGTAACCTTTAAGCCATTGACTTCACTTTCCTAAGCGCCAACTTTCTTATCTCTCTAGAAAACAGAGCTACTTGCTATCTTGTAATGTTAGGAGAAATACTGAAACAATGCATGCAGTATTTCTTCCGGTGGCCACCATGTTGGAAGTGCTCAACATAGAAGTCTTCACTTTTTTTCCTCACATGATTTCCCTGGAAATCCAAGAAAATTTCATCTCCTCAGAAAATTTAACCTTAGTTTTTCTCATTCTCTTTTCTCCTCAATGTAAATCCCAGCTTCCCAGATCTGTCCTTAGGCATTTCTCTTCTGTGCTGCTAGCAAAATACATTTGTCTTCCAATTGAAGGTGACATTCATTGCTATGTTAGTCCTTTAATTGACTTGCTTATTGTAGATTGAATTTGATCTTTAAACAGATATATTCAAGTCTTAATCCATGATACCTGTAACTGTGGCCTTATTCAGAGACAGGGTCTTTGCAGATGTAAACAAGTTAGATGGAGGTCATACTGGAGCAGGGTGTTCCCCTGAGCTAACACTAGTGTCCTCTGAAAAAGAGGAAATTTGAACACAGCCACACCAGGAGAATGGCATTTGAAGACAGAGGCAGGGAGCGAGGCGGTATGCCTACAAGCCAAGAAACGCCAAGGACTTCTGGCAACTAGCGAGAGCTAGGAAGACAGTAGGAGAGATACTGCCTTAGAGCCTTCAGAGAGAGCATGGCTCTGCCGGCAGCCTCCAGAACTGAGAGTGTGAATTTATGTGTTAACTCACCAAGATTGTGGTACTGTACTTTGTCTAAGAGAGTAATACACTGGCCCACAAGGGTGAAATAAATCAACATAATATGAGGTTTAGGATAATTATGGATAATTCCCTTAAAATGTAATCTTGGTTTATCCACAAGTCAGGCTTCGAAAAGGGAGAGTGTTTGCTTAGTCTGTTTTGTGTTGATAAAATACCATAACCTGGGTAATTTATAAATTATAGCAATTTATTTCTCATTATTGTGGAGGCTGGGAAGTCCAAGATAATGGTACTAGTAGGTTTGATCTCTGGTTCTGCCTTAGCCTATTTGTGTTGTCATAGAAAAATACCCGAGGCTCAGTACTCCGTAAAGAAGAGATGCGCTTTTAGCTTACATTTCTGTAGGTATGAGAGTGTGGTACTCACATCTGCTCAGCTCAAGTATTGGCCTTAGGGCAGGCAGCTGGTATCATATAGTGGTAGTGTGTACAAGAGAGATCACGTGACAAAACTGGAAGCAAGAGACCAAGAAGTGGCCAGGTTCTTTTCTTTCTTTTTTTTAAATTTTTTTATTTTATTTTAAAAGGGAGTAAAATTAAATACAACAAAGCATAACAGAATGGGACATAAGAAAGCACAAATTTCAAAGCTAGACAACCAGAGATCTTCACTATCTGTCATATTGTCTCGTTGTCTTCCAAATGGTTGTCCTTATCTTTGCGTATGGAGAGCTCATACTAAATAACATAGCCAATCTTTTCACAAGATGTGTAGTTCACTGGCTCCCACTTGCTAGGGAGGGGGAAGGGGGAGGGGGCACACGGGATGGGGGACAGGATGACATGAGATGTCTGATTTTCAGCCCACACCCAGGCAGGATCACAGTCGCCCCCCAGAGAGGGGAGGAGGGGAGGAGCTCCTTGTTCTCTGGGCACCCCGAGTCAACCGCATGGTGCAGGTCCTGAGGCGCCATGGTCTCTCCCCTGCAGGCCCCCTAAAGTCCGCCATACTCACCTACTATTTCTTTCTGATGAATTGACCATTCCACTTCCAAAGTTCTGAAATGGCCAACAGACCACAGAAAGAATTCTCTTTAGGCTCCTTTTTGAAACCAGCAGCTACAGCGATCTGCTGGCCTTGCTTCAGGGCCTTTCTCTTTCTCTCTCTCTCCTCTCTCTCTCTCTCTTTCTTTCTCATTTACCTTGTTTTGTTTTTGAGGAAGGGTCTATGTAGTTCAGGCGAGCTTTGAACTATGTAGCCTAGGCTTGGCTTGAACCCACAGGGATCCTCCTGGCCCAGCCTTTCAAGTGCTGGAATTACAGGCATGTGCCACCATGCCTGGCTCACTGTTTTATAATGACCCAGCACTCTGAGAATTTTAACTTATTCCAAGAATGATGACCTCATGACGGTCCCCCACTGGAATTATCTCCCAGAGCCCCAACTTCTTGAAGTTTTCCCACCTCAATGTGGCCCCTCTGGGGACTAAGTGTCTGTGACATGATCCTCTGGGAGACCAGCCCCATTGAGGCCACTTAAGATTTCAAGATGGCATCTTGTCACTGCTTCTTCCAGAGAGGAAAACAGTGTTCTCACATTGCAGAAAAGCAGAACACAGAACTCACTCCCACAATTGCTCTTTATACTGGACTGGTCACCTCCCTTTAGGCCCCTCCCACCTTCCAGTCCTCCAGCATTGGAGATTATCTTTCCAAGGAGCAAAATCAAAGCGGAACAATGTTTATTTAAGGGAGAGGTAGGTTTAAAAATTATAAGGAAACAAAACAGGTTCATTCTCTCAGATCATTTAATCTCAGGACAGTTTCAGGAATGGATTTCAAACCTGTAAGATCCAAAGGTCCTAAATTTCTCTGCCAGGGGGCCAGATGGTAACATTTTCTTAGTGACCCTTGATGTCCTCCTATTGTAGTTGCTAGTGAACTTTCTTCCCCACTGCTTGGTGTCTTGGAGAGATGTGTCCATTGCAATGTATTGAATTACAAGGAAGAGAATGTCCAAGTGGAATGGTTTTGAAAGTAAGGAATGGGATGTAGCTCAGTGATAGAGTATTTGCCTAACATGTGGGAGGCCCTAGATTTGATCAAAAACAAAAACAAACTCATATAAACCCAGGGTCTCAAGCATGCAAACCAAGTGCCCTACCACTGAAGTACATTTCCAGCACTCTCTCCTCTGTTCTCCCCTCCTCTCCTTATCCCTCCCACCCCCCTTGCAAAGCCAGCCTGATTCAGTCCTTAGGTCTCTACCCTGATGACCTTTCCAGGTCCTAACCATGTTCCAGAGGCTTGATTTCTAAGTACATAGATTAAATTTCTACCCTTTTAACACCTTACAATGGGGATTAAATTTTAGCACAGGAACTCTTGGGGAACAGTCTCAACCCATGTCCAAGTCCTATACCTTCAATAGCCCTGGGTTCAATGTCCTAACATTGAAAAAAAAAAGTCAGTGTTCTCTTCACTATGTCTCCTAGGAGGTCTAGCAAAGTCTGTGAGGCAGAGAACCCAAGGTGTTTGCCTTCATCATCCTAGCTGCAGATCAGGCCCCTCATCAAGACGTTTTCTGGGCACCAGAGTCCTAGAAGGAAGAGTAGAAGCCATTACTTGTTGCTGTAGATCTAGGCTGGAGGAGTGAGATTTATGACTGTATCTTGGACATGTTAAACATGTTAGTATAAGGTGATAAGTTTTTGCTGGCCATAGAGCGCTTAGAATTAAAAAAAAAAAAAAAAAAAAAAAAAAAAAAGGAGACCCGTATCTTAACCTTGAGGCAATTTTGACATATTATAAGAATTAGACTAGTAGCCAGGTACTGGACAGCTTCCACAAGCAGTCAAGAGAATTTTATTACCTCATCTAATTTAAAGAACAATGTATTACTTCACCTCTAGTGTTTTATGTTATTGGCGATCCATTTTTATTGAGAAAGGCTTTAAGAAATATCATGAAAGGAGGAGTGGGCATGAACATTCTCTCAAATTCTGAGAGAATGCTGAAAATAGGGGCCAAAGGAGACTTAAAATTTCATTCACTTTTCCTCCTCTGGGTTTGAGGCCACTAATGGAAAAATAGCGCAGTGCTTCCTGAGAGGAGATTCTAATTACACAGCACAGCAATGACTCCAAGGCCCTGTTCTCAGGACTTTGTGCTTAAAGAAACTGAGAGTATCACAATGAAAAACTTTCTGATGAAACTTCCACCTTGAAAACTGTCCAACTTCTTTAAAAATTGAAAATTAAAAAATGAAGGCGTTAGAGACAAAGTGACTTTCAGCACACATTACATGGCATGCTAGAGGTAGACATGCAGAGTCTAGAACTGAGACTATACATTTGCTTAAGACAGAACTCTGGATTATGGAAAATTACATGAGTGAGAATGTAAGAGAAATCAGTATCTCCATTGTTTTGAACATTTTCCCCCTTTATGAAACACAGTAGGGGAAGGTGACACATGCCTGCAGTCTGGGCCATGGAGGAGGCTAAGGTGAAAGGATTACTTGTGCCCAGGAGCTTGAGACCAGGCTAGACAATATAGTGAGGTCCTGTCTCAAAAAACACCAAACCAACAAAAATCATCCAAAAATCTTGCAAGGACTGTATGATTACATTAGTAGAATGACATACAACAAAGTTGAGGTGGTAGATTTTAGGAAGTCCCCAGAAATTCAAAGCTATCTTGTTGCTTTTTCATGTGGCTAAAAGCTAATGAACAATTTTGTTAAAAGCCCTGCTGCTTCTGCTATCCACTGTAAGAAAAATAACTGATGCAATGTAATTTTATTCCAGTGAAAAAGCAAGGGAGGATCTGGGTTGTCTCAAGTTCAACAGAAGTGGGTTTTGTAAAATTTTATTTCAAAATCCACTGCTTCTACCTTGCTTCTTTCCTGAACTCAAAAGCTTGTACAGATCCTAAAGTGGAGGACAGGAAAAAGGGAAAAAAGGAGTCTGAATGCTTTCTGTGGCACCAACTCTCCTCTCTTGATCACATTCACACACCATGTGTATTGGGCAGCTTTCCCATTGCTAGGACAAAATGCCTAACATGCACAGTTTAAAGGAGGAAATGGTTTACTTGGCTCATGGTTTCCGAGGCTTCCATTGACGATCGGCTGGCTCCAAGGTAAGTACATCATGGTAGATAGGTGTGGTGGGGCAAAGCTGCTCTCTTCATGGGAGCTGGAAAGCAGAGCATAGGGAAGAGCACCAGCAATACACATATCTCAGAAGGTCTGACCCCAGTGATCCATGTCCTCCAGTTGGGCTCTACCCCTTAACTGCATGTTCAGCAATGAACACTGCCTTGATCACAGGTATGGCATTCCAGTGATCCGACCACCTCTCTAGGAGTCTCCAGAAGTCTCTTTATCCAGTCAAGTTGACAACTGGAATTAATTGAGCTACCTCACTGGTCTTTCAGTCTTGGTTAAGAGCACTAAATTCAGATTGTGAGTATTGTCTTTACTACCATGTCAGTCAGGATATAGAGCTAGCTATAGAAACTATGACAGGTGTTTCAAGTAGAAAGGGATTTAATGCAGGAAGTTCTATGTTTACAGATATCTTTATGAGAGTTTGGTAATTTTTACAACACTAAACATGGGGCTAGGAATGTAGCTCAGTGATAGAGAGTATCTGTCTGGCATGTGCAAGGTCCTAGGTTTGAGCCCCAGTACAGCAAAAAGACAAATACAAAAACAAAGCAAAAACAAAAAACCAAAAACCTTAAACACACAATATCTCTAGGACTCAGCATCAATTACACTCTTGGGAAAAATGAAAAGTTTTGTTCACACAAAAATTTGTGCATGAATAGTCACAGTGGCTTTATATGTAGAAGCTCAAAGTGGAAACAGCTTAGACATAATTCGGTGGGTGAATGGTCACACAAAGAATGGTATGTCTGTATTGTAGAACACTATTCAATAGTAAAACTGAGTGAACTATCAATATATGCAAGTTGGGTGAATCTCTAGAAAAGGAGTGAAAATCCATTCCCAAAAGAATACAAGTTGTATATCATCTATAGCACCCTCCCAATGACAAAGTTTTAGAAATGGAGATCAGATTAGTGGGTTCTGGAGTTAAGATTGGGATTGAGAGGGAAATGGTGTCATTACCAAAGGGCAACATGAGGTGGTATTAGAATTGTCTGGTATCCAGACTGTGATGGTGGGTATGTGACCACACACAAGGAAAACTGCGTAGAGCTAAATATAGTCATAGCTCAGTATTTCCCACCACCACTCAATACCAAAATCCTGATGCTTGAGTCCCTTACATAAAAGCAGTAGCATTTGCATAAAGCCTACATTCATCTTCTCTTATATTCTAAATTATCTTTAGATGACTTACTATACCTAGCACAAATATTGTGTAAATATTTGTTATACTGTTTAGAGAAAATGAAAAGGAAAAAATAGAACATGCCCATGTTGTAGACACAACCATTCTAAAACAAATATACATTACATGATCCTAGGTTGGTTGAACTCATGGATTCAGGTCGCATGGGTATAGAGGTCTGACTGTACTGATATTTTGTGTCGGACAACTCTTTGCTGATGTAGGCTGTGGTGTACAGTGTAGGATGCTGAGTAATATACCTGGCCCCCACATACTAGAAAAAAAAAATAGCACAACACCAACTGTGACAAACCAAAGTGTTTCTAGGAATTGTCAAATGTCCCCTCAGGAGCACAGTAACCTGAGGTTGAAAAATACTATGTTGTCACAAACACGACAGGGCCAACCCCCTCAGAGTGTTCTGTTACTGTGTAGCTTGTACTTTCCTTCTAGTTAGCATCATTTTTCTCAGGCTGTCCAGATCTGGTGCTAACTGTAAATCAATAACTTCTACCACTAACCTCCTTCCTCATCTCTCAAACCAAACAAACAAGAAAATCCTCTTCCTCCCTCCGCCTCTCATTATGGGCTGAATTTTTTCCCTTCCCCAATTCGTATGTGGAAGTCTTAAAGCTCAGTAGCCCAAAGTATGAATATATTTGGAAATAGGGTCTTTAGAGATAAGTTAACATGAGGTTATTAAGGTGCGCCTTAATCAAGCATCACTGGTGTCCTTTAGAAGAGGAAACTGGTACACGAATACATACAGGGGGGTAACACCATGTGAACATGATGATGGCTGCCTACAAGCAAAGGAAAGAGACCTGGGTAGACAGCAACCCTTATCTTGGATTTCTGGCCTCTAGAACTGTGAGGAAATCCATTTCTGTTGTTTAAACTACCCAGCCTGGGGCCTTAGGGACATTTCTCAGAGAAATATCCTTCATTTTTCATCTCTGACTTTCAATATCTTTTAAAATATTTTAGTTTAGGATTTTGTATTTTATTTTTAGGCTCTAAAAACATTGGTTTTATTTTGCTTATTTAAGTAGTGCTATGAGTTAAACCCAAGCCCTTGCATATCCTGCCACTGAGCTACACTGACAGCCCAGGTAATAATGGTTTCATTTCAATGATTACTTCTATCATCATACTTACCAGGACAAGTGAATTTCTTACCAGCTGTGATAGATGGTCTGAAAGCTAAGGGATAAAAAAGACATATTTCCCTGAGTTATCAATTTTTCTGTGATTTTTTTTTTGGGAAAATGTTAATTTGTCCATGCATTAACTTAAAACATTTTTTTTTTTTTGGTGTGTTTTTAAAGATAACCTACTATATTTCAAAGACATTTCTTGCTTACAGTGGGTTCAAATGAAAATGTTTCCTCTGCTTTAGGGTCTTATTTCCCATGTAAAATACAGACCCCTGAGATGTGAGACCAGACCTGTCTATGAAGCTGAGAAACATTTCTGACAGGGTTTGTGGCACACTGGAGACTATTTATTCCTAAACTTCCCTGATTTGGGATTCCAAGTCTGCAGCTCCTGCTGTTCTGTCGGGCCTGTGCTAGTAACTCAGTTTGTAATCTGAGGCGATTATTTGAGGATATTTACAGAGGAGAGGGCTAGAATAGAGATAGGAAGTTTGCCTTTCCCACACCTGCTGCCCCCAGGGTTCCAGTCACCGTCTCTCCCTTCTCCGCCCAATAGGCAGCTGCCAAATGGAAGCTAATCCGAGAGACTCCAGACTGCCGTCCAGGCTTGCTGACCCTGGGGTCTTTCCAACACTCCCTATGCTGTACACGAGTGGGGTCTAAGCCTTTCTCGTCCCGCACTGCGGGTCCTGCGAACCACAGACCCGATGCACAGTCCTAGCAAAGCCAGGCTAAGGCGAGCGGAGCTACTCCCCACATCTGGGCGCGGGTGGAGGCCCCGGACGCTAGCGTCCTCCACGGAACATAGCATGGACTCCTCGGACAGGCGGCGCAGCAGCTTCCCGGCATCCCGGGCCATGACCCCCGCCCTGCGACGCCAGGACCCACCCAGCATTCTCAAGTGACACTAGGACTCCAGTTATTCGGTGGGGCGGAGAGAGGACTTAGGGCCGGAGCCCAGGCCATGCATGGCCTGCCCCTCCATGCTCCCCAAGCAAGCGAGACGCACGCGTCACTGGCCTCTTTCCTCTTCCCGGAGCCCAGGCGGCGGCGGAGGCGGCGGCAGGGCCCGCCTACCCGCGGTGCGCCGCCGAAGGGGCGTGGCGCGGCGCCTCGGGGGCGTGGCCTGCCGCAGGCGTGCAGCGACGTCGCGCTGACGCGAAGGACGCGGCGCCCTCCTGCTGCCTCCCCGCGACCGGCCCGCCCCCGGCCCTCCCCACCCGGCTTCCGCGCCCTGTCAGACTGTGGCGGCCGGCGGCGCGGCGCGTTCTTCCTCGGCTGCAGCCGGGCGAGCGGCTCGCGCGCGGCACACCCCCACGTCCGCGCCGGCGCCGCGTCCGCGCCCGCGCTCCGCCCTGCCCTCTTCGGCCGCTCTCCCGCCCGCAGCAACATGGCACAAGCGCCGGCGCGCTGCTCTGGCCCCCGGGGCTCCGGGGACGGCGACGTGGGCAAGTCCAGGAAGGTGGCGCTCATCACCGGCATCACCGGGCAGGTGAGTCGGCGACGATGCCGGGCCTGCGCCCCGCACGTGTGGGCGCCCTCCGGCTCTCCCGGCCCCCGCGGAGCAGCGCCCGCGTCCCGGAAGGGGATCGCGCGCGCGAACCTGTGGCCTGAGCGCCGGCTGCGGGTCCTCGGGGGCATGCGACCGCGCCCCTCCGGGCTGCCCTCGCTTACCTGTCGCCGGGTGCCCAACGGGATGCGCTTGGAATTTCGGTCCCTGCAGCACCTGGTGCGCGGAGGAGGTGGAGAACCTGTGAATGTGCCCGGGGGCTCGTCTTGCTTTTCCTCGTCGGATCCCCAGGCTTGTGAGGTAGAGGAGGGGACCCCTTGCTGTTTTGGTTCCCTTGCACTGTATTCCAGGCAGAAAACAGAGTATAAAGTAATGCTTTGGAGTCACAAGCTAGAGAATATTTTTTGGAGGAAAGGCTCACAAAAAGTGATTTTAATTACACGACCGTCTGAGATTCATGTTCACGTAGCTTGAAGGTGTCTGACAGACTGGTTCAGAAGTGAGAGTAGCTTTCCATTTCCGGAAGACTCGAGTTCCTGGAGTGCATTGCCGGGGAGCTGTCCGGAGTGTTGGAGGCTAAGGGAGGCTAGTTTGTGATGATCATCTCCTAGAGATGTTGGAACAGGTAGGGTGTTACCACAGTCTGTCAGCCTGTCTTGTCATTGTTGTACATTCAGTGGTGATGGAAAAAAAAAAATGCCCATAAATTGCGTGTTGAAAAATGTGTATTCCTAGATATCTCCTGATGGTGCCCAATAAAATGCTGAAATAAAGGTGAAGTTAAGATGATACTAGCTATACCACACTGTACTTTTTATAGTCAAGTCACTTGATACTAACCTGTTAGTTCTCACAACACCTTGCTCTCCCCTATTCCCACCTTGTAGATATGGAAACGAGGCTGAGAGTTGGTTTGTCTGAGGCAGATGGGAAGTGTCCACTTGGGATTGCAGCTGCCTGCAGAGCTGTAGCATTAGAAAAGCAGAAGGTGAGACTGGCCAGTCTCGGAATATTAGACAATTTCAACTGTTTGATACATATTAATTTCTAATTTGTGCATCTTGTTTTAGGGTAATTATAATAATCAGGTGTTTGTACACTGGCAAGAGGAGTGGGTAAGAGATGGAGCTGAGGTTGAGGAGGAAAACCTATAATGCCAGGCACTAAAGCATGTGATGACTGCATAATGCTTTGTCTCTTTCTTTTTCATGGTGCTGGACCCCAAGGCTTAACAGGGATATTCTTCCTTTACTTCAGGTTCTCAGAGTAGATCTGAAGTGCAAATGTTTGCCAGGTATACACAATCTTTCTCTCATACTGGAGATTGAACACAGGGCCTTCACACTGAGGTATACCCCAGGCTCCCACTTCCTTTTTAAAATTTATTTATTTTGAGACAAGATCTCACTCTGTTGCCCAGGCTGCAGTGGAGCTTGGAATCTTCCTGCTTCAGCCTCTGAGTGCTGGAATTACAGGCATGTACCATATCTGGCAAGTTTATAAAATCTCATGAAAGTAAAGGTTTTTTTTTTTAAAAGGTATTCTCAAGCAATGAGTTTTAAAATGTTAATTTGTTATATTAGTATGATTTATACCAATTTAAATGATCGTCAGTATGAATCAGAGCAGATTATACATGGAACCTTATTTAGGCCCTTGAGAGTGATAACTTGGTTGGTTCATCATGAGGGGCCAGGAAGGCTTGCAGGTGGTTGCCTGCTCTAGTTTGTCATGCAGGCTGCCATGAGGGTGGAGATGGGGGCCTCCTGAAGCAGCAGTCAGCACATCACTCCCTGATCGGGTGATTCTGACTGGTCACTTTGTCTCCCACTTTATACTCCTGCTTTGCCCTCAGCCTTTTCTATTCTCTGCCCCGGTGTCCCACGCTTTGCTTTAGTTCTGTGCTTGGCGTTATTTCTTTGTTGGTACCACACTGGCTTCCTAGCATGGCCTGAGCACTGTGCTGAATTCTGTTGCAGCCATTGAAGTACTTGCTGAAGGAATGCGCTGCTCTTCTGTGCTTTTCATTTTCTAGGAAAATGATGCCCCACCTGGGTAGCAGGAGTCTTTGGAGGACTGCCATTAGTGAAAGGGGTCTCTGTGTTACTGTGCATCTTAATGTTAGCTGAGAACTTACTGATCTATGCACTCTGCTAGTCATTTTGTAGCCCTACGTAAGAGGGAAGTATAACTTGTATACCCACATATACCTGGCTAAGCTTCAGCGTTTTCATATCGGTCACACACGTAATAAGTGTCAGGGATCTAGTGAGTGAGCGTCGACTGATCTAAACCCCAGAGTCAAATTCTAGAGCAGTTACTCTAAGTTGTTGGTTATATTGCCTCTGCTAAGTCACATAGGTTAGTTAGAGAGAGAGAGGGAGGGAGACAGACAAAAAGACAGATACTACAGACACAGAGTCTGTAGGAAGAAGTCTCAGATTCAAGAGGTCCCTGCTGTGGTGCTTGGGGCTGCCATGGCAGTTGTGCATGTGGATTATCCCATTAAGTGAGCTATCCCAAATTCCTACTTGAGAACAGTGTAGACAGCTAGGGTGTTTTATCTGCTGCATACTTCGGAATATATGCTCACGCTTCTCATTCTGGTTTCCTCTCCTATTGGCACAGTGGTTGTGAATCCTTTTCTCAAGTGTGTACCTTCTCCAGTCACTTTTAGAGATATCTGGACCCTGGCTTTGTGTTGCCAGGCCCCCTTGCCAGCTGTACTCAAAGTTCACTTCTGTTGTCCAGTAGTGTTGGCTGTTCTTTCATAAAGCCGTGGAAATGTTCTTGCTGTTCTTTTAGTACTATTGCCTTGTACCTCTTTGCAGTCATTATTTGTGTTTGACTAACAAAACTTACTCCTTGTTCCTTTTAATTTGATTAAAAGCTTCAGTGTCCTCAGACCAGTTCTATCAGATGCAGCAACTCCGGGAACTTCCTTTATGTTTACACATATTTGCAATCCGTCTTGGTAAAGGTAATTTACCTATCTCTTTTTTTCTGGCTTTCGTTTTTGCCCTGGATGGTGTACCTACTAACCAAGGGATACATTGAGCTACATTCTCAACCTCTGTTTTCAAAAAAAGAGTTTCAGTTGGCTTCAATAATACACACATTATTGGATCCACCATAAACCAAAAATAAGGGGCTAGGGTGTAGCTCAGTGGGAGAGCATATGGTTAGCATGTGCAGGACATGGAGTTCAATTTCCAGCGTGTGTACACACACACAAGAATGAAGAAAACCATGAGTCTGTGCCTAAAGAAGTGCTTAGATGTGGCCAAGCATGTAAGTAAAAGCTACATCAAGGTTTCAGTGTTCTGCACCATGGAACTTGGAAGGTAAAGTCTGTTTTTAAACAGTGGACAGCTAGTCATGGTCAAGAGGAGGT
>PVJX010006119.1:43326-80160 GCA_004027295.1 Dolichotis patagonum
TTTTATTTTTTTTTTTTTTTTTTTTTTTAGGAGATTGAGTTTCACTGTGTTGTCCAGACTAACCTTGAACTCCTAGGTTTGAACCATCCTCCTGCCTCAGCCTTCCAAGTAGCTGGTACTCTAAGTGCATGGTATCTCACCAGGCCATTAGGCCTTATGTTTTTATTTTCAGTAATTTCTGAAGTTTATTTTAAGTATATTTTAGTTGTTGTGAAACACCTCTACCCTTTAAGGGGATTACGTATAAAAATGACTTAGCTGACTCACACAGGCTTCACCTTCTTTGTTTAAAAATTAAGCCTGATGTGATGGCTCATGCCTATAATAGTTGCATTCAGGAGGCTGAGCCAGGAGAATTGCTAGTTTGAGGCCAGCCTGGGCTACTTAGTGAGTTAAAGGCAACCTCTATACCATAGCAAGACCTTTTCTCAAACAAACAGCAAAATAAAAAATTAATTCACGATGTTAGAAAATGATAATTGAGAGTTGGCAGGAAGTAGTTTTTTCTATAGTAGTCATTAAGCTCTTTTTAAATAATGCTTCAGTAGAATTATAGTAGATGCTACGAATATTTTGTCTTACGGCTTACTTTCTAATACCTGTTCAGTTTCCTACAAATTTCTATATCCCAATATAGGTATCAGAATAATAGTTTATACACATGGAGATTTACAGAAATGTGATGAGGTCAGTTAAACTGTATGCTTGGTAATGGCCACATGGAATCGTGAAGCCAAATTTGTGTCTAGTTCAATAGAGAGAGGCCCAAGGTGGATTAGTGATTTTGCCTGAGGGGGAATAAGAGTGGTGAATGCATGCTGATTCTTCACAGGACTGTGACTCTTTGGGGGTAGGAAAAAAATCATTTAATCACTTATCTATCAATAATAACTGATGCAGGGCAGGTTCTTGAAATGCCTGATGGTTCTGTTAATTTTAAGTTACAGAAAAAGTGCCTGGCAGTTACAGAATTCCATATCCATTGGAATAAACTGTTAATACGTGTTCCTTGATGGTCGGGTGGAGACAAGCCATTTGTAGGGTCCTGAGGAGAATTGGCTAGTGTGTCCCTAATGGACAAGTTAAAGTTTAGGGAACAAAATAATTCGTTATTACTTCAGATTGAAAGCATTTGGAATGTGTACATGTAAGGGAAAAATAACATACCAGTTTTGCAAGATAGACTTGGTACTGTTTTTATACTTATGCTAACCACCAAATTTAAAATAATATTTGCTTGGCATACATGTTAGGACTTCAGAGCTGGAATTAAATTACTGTCATTATATGGAATAGGAAAGAGAGAATGGGAAGTCCCCGGGTTACATAACAAACTAGTGCTAGAGGTAGGATTAGGTCTCACACATTTGTGTCACTGGGTCATTGGTCTTTCAGTTGTTTTAGGATTCTGCTATTGTTCACCACTAAGAACAAGAAAGAGAGATTGCTATAAGCCAAATAAATTGGAATGTAAGACTATCTGTATTAGTAAAATGTGTATTATTGTATTCTAAAGTTGAATGACAAATGATTGTCTCAATAAGTAGTTGAATCTTTCAATATTGAAGGAAAAACTACATTACATTTAACATCTTGTTTTAACAATGCTTGCAGTTTGAAAAGATGGAGAGATTAACAGCACTTAATTAAAAGTCTTTAATATTTGATCTAAGGAAAATTAACAGTATTCCAGGAACTGTAAAGAAAGAGGTTAAGTATAGACAGCAGTTTTTAGAGTGCTGAAAAGATTCAGCATCTATTCAAGGTCATCCACGACCCAGTCCTTACACGGTAGTTTGCCTCTGAGGCATGGAAGACCCAGTGCCACCTATGTCTGGGTTTGGCTTCAGGACTCCAAGCCTGACGTTAAGGGTGAGTTTCATGAGCTCTAGACCTGTGATAGTCTAACTATATTCTCTTCATTGTCCTTGTAACCCTTAGTGGCTTTCTTTAAGTTTTAGAGCCCTCAGCTTGTCTACTTTTTCTTTTATTCCCCGTGCTCAGCATTGAACTCTGGGCCTTGTTCATGCTAGGCAAGTGCTGTACGGCTGAGGAGACCCCAGCCCTTGCTTGTTCTGTGAATCAAACTTTCTTGAACTTTTGTCAGATAAAAAATGATCACTAAATATATTGCCAAACTAGATTTTTTTTGGGGGTTGTAATTCTGTGGAAAGAATTAAGCATAAGAGAGTAGGCAAAATGCTCCACCTTTCACCGGAATTTTGAATATGTAGTAGGTAATTATTTGGAGTTTGGGTACATGTAAGAAAAAGTTACTGAAATTGATAGAATGACTACTGTGTGCCAGTAAGCACTTTACATGAGTTAGCACCTATCACCCAGGTGATACCCATCTTACTGCTTGTTTTACATCAGGTGAGGAAGCCATGACCTGGTGAGCTTCACACTGCCTATGGACCCTGGGTGTACTATTTCTAGAACCTTTTCCCTGTTACAAATCAGACTGGCTCTGCCGGCCAGTTTGTGGACTAACTGTAGACATGCTGCTCTCAAGAAACAAGTTTTTTTTTTTTTTGATACTGAGAATCAAACTGACCACCTTGCACTTGCCAGGCAGGAACTGTGCTGCTGAGCCATATCCCCAGCCCAAGAAACAAGTTGTTTTAAAACACAGCTGTGTTTGAGAAGTGCTTTCTTCATCATGCTCATTGGGAGATGTTATCATGACTGGCTTGTAGGTCTTAGCAGTCTGGAATAATGACGGATTAGGGAAGTGAAGTTCCAGCATTTTCCTCAGTTCTCCTTGGAGGATTCTTACAGGAAAAGAGATGAAAATGGCACAGTGCTTTCACCGTCCGTGAGCCTCTGTTGCTGGGTCCAGAGCCTGTAGCCAATTCATGTGCACCATGGAGGTTAAGTGCCTGGAACTGTACCTTAGGGGTAGGTCATCTGGGTGGCAGTTATACTGAGAGAGCTGCCATGAACCCCGAGAGCATGTGGACAGTCCAGATTCCAGTGTGCTAGAGAGAAGCAGATACTTGATCCTGGGCCTACTGTCAGTTGTTCTCAGAGCCCTGCTCCCACCTGCATACTGATGTGATAACACGCCCGTGCTTGATTCTTGCTGTGCCCTTAGGGTAGTTCCTTCCTCTCTCTAGTGTTACTTTCCCTCTCTGTGGAGTGATTCCTGCTTATTTTTAAGATCCAGATGGTATTGACTTAAGAGCCTCAGGATTCCCCAATTCTAGGTTTTGTATCCTGTCTTGAGTGGGACAGCCTGAAAAATTTTATCTTGCAAAAAGTTCGTAGCAGATACTTTTGATCTAACTTTTTGCTTGTGGTTTGATGTAGTTTATTGGAAGAGAAGCTTCCTTCTCTCTTCTTTCTATTAAGCATTGCATTTGGGCTGTTAATAGTTCTTTGTTTCTTCTTTTATCTTTCTAAGCATCTTTCCATACTTTTTGTTTCCCCCGTTACTGGGGATTAAAACCAGGCAGATCTGAACTATGACGCTAGCCCTTTTTATTTTTTTAGGCAAGGTCTCCCTAAATTGCCCAGGCCTTGGGATGCGCCTGTTGCCAGAGTAGCTGGAATTGCAGATGTGTGTCACCAAACTGGGCTTAATTTATCTTTCTTGTAGAAGCTATCACATTTTGATGCAAATTACCCTGTACTTAGTAACAGAAGTATTAGTAATCACAATTCATTCAGCAAATGTGTGAATGCCAGCTATGTGTCAGGTACAGGATACAACAGTGAACAACACAGATTAGAATTATACCTGTGTGGCATTGATGGTACCACTGGTGGTGGTGATGTTGATGGCAGATATGATTGTGCTTGTTAGCATGCCCTGAGCTTTACTTTCTACCACGCACTGTTCAAAGTGCAGGACTTTGAAGCAGTGGAGCACTCCTATGAGCCAATTCTCTTGACATCGGCAGGGAACACACAGTTATGGTTATTGCCCGTTGATCGCTGAGTTTGTAGAGGCAGATTTGAAGTATAAATCTCAGTAGTTTTATTTTCTATTAGGTTTGGAATTGGTTTCAAAGATAACTTCTAAGGAGAAGGTAGCTAAATTGTCTGTCAAATTTTGAAAAGTAAACATTTCCAAATGTTTTTAGCAGTTGTAGAAAGGGATAGTAATAAAATTAGGCTGTATTAATTGATAAATTGCACCCTCCCTCCCATTTTGTTTTGTTTGCTAGGTCACTTACTGCAGAGATATTTATGTCATATCTTTAGTTACTTTGGAGAGCACAGATGATGACTATTAATCTTGAAAACTCCCTGAAGATTGAAACTCTCTTCTGAAGTGGAATTGAGAATGGACTTGGATTTGTAGACCAATCTGGAATTGAATTAATGCTTATCTACTTCCAGGCTTTATTGCTTTGGGCAAGTTACTTACATTTTCTGCCAGGTTGGAAAAGTGATTCCTACCACATGGCAGGTAAGTTTGCCACATAGTAGGAACCTTTGGCTCATTGTTAGAATGGACCTTCCTTCATAGTGTTAACAAAATAATGAAAGACTTCTCGAATTTTAGGAAAGCAACTTGAATGCGTTGGGCATTACAGTAATATGAATCCTTGCTTTGCATGGGAAATCCATTAGATAGGGTGGGAAATTTCCATGGTATTTCAGTGGAATCAACCCTAAGACTCTCAAGTACTGGAGACCAACAGATTTGCTGTTCAGGAAACAAGCAAAGCAGATCTGGTCTTATCTGCTTCTCTAAGAGGATTGTGGGCAATGAGTTTCACTCTAAATCTTCCTTGCTGAGATTTGTGGTTTTAGGATGAAAGGTTCAGCATAATTGGAAATGAGACAGAGACAGAGACAGAGACAGAGAGAGAGAGAGAAAGAGAAAGAGAGAGAGAGGGAGAGATCTTGAATACTGTCGTGCTTTGATCAAAGACTGGCATGGATGGGGTCTTTATAATTAATTGAAAGTTCTCTGCACTGAGGAGCAGTGGCTGGGTCCTAACTCCAGTTTTTGTATGGTGTTATGTTTATCTAGATCTGTTTGTTAACTCTTAACATGAAGAGTTACCAGGAGATCTCCAAAATCTGCAAAATCTGCAAAGTGCTATGACTTTAGGATTGCATGCTGAATTATAATTATGTGAAAGATAAAAAAAGGGAAATATCTTTATATTTAAGCAGTCTAATCATTTAATATCAGTTTCAAATATAAAATCAGTAGAATTTTTAAATGAAACCAGTGAGCTGTGTACTGAATTTAAACTAGTATGTAAATTAAGAAAAAATTCATAGAAGAGTTTTATTTTGCCAGAATTTGTTAGTAGGGTTAAAAATCAGAGCTGTTCACTTTTGTAGGCCATACTAAGTAAATAAAATGATTTTTTTTTCAGTGAGGGAAGATTTTTTTAAAAAAGAATTCTCTTTTTTGGGTATAAATACTAAAATATATGAACTTTTGCCATGTTGTACCTAAAGTTTATATAAATAAACTAAAAACTTGAATTTTTGTTCCTTCAGCAAATGTTGGTTGAGATTTACTATGTGCTAAGGTAGGTGTTAATGGTGTAGCAGTGAACAAGATAGACATGATTTTTGTGGTCAGAGCTGATACTCTAATGGGGGATAAGCAATTAGATGAATAATTATATTTGTAATAATAAATGAACTACTGCATTACAGTGTTCTAAAATATTGTTAATTGAGCAGATTGAGCATCTCTTACTGTAGAAGTTTTTAGATATAAATGCAATGTTGTTAAAGAAGTTGATTGTGAAGTTTTTGGTGTGTGTGTGCATTTTTAAGGGATGGAGTTGTAGTATGTTTAGTTCAGCTTGGCCTTGAACTCCTGCGCTGAAAGTCTTTCTGCCTACCTGGGCTTACAGGATCTTCTGCTATGTTTTGTGCCCTTAATACCATTTTTTCCAAATGGAGGCCTTCCCAATTATTTGATAACATACACTTACATATGCACAGGTGAATTGTAGAACAAGTGAGGCATTTGAAGAACTATCATAAGATGGCAGTTAGAGGGCAAGTTCATTGGTAGTGTGCTTTTTGCCATGCTGGGGATCAAACCCAGGGCCCATTTTTCTCCTCTGCTCCCTCCCCCAGGACAGCTAGACAGAGAGGTTTGGACTTGGTGGCATAGCACTATGAAGTCAGGGACATGGGGGACACAGTCATAGCCTTGGCTCAGGTTGAAACCTGGGCTCAGGTCAGCCTACTTTACTTTGAAAAGTAAGAGCATTTAAGAAAAAATAGACAGCTACTGATTGTCTCTGGGTAAACTACTCAGTCTCCATGGGCCTTCATTTCTTGTTCTTTAAAATGGCATTAATTATAGTTACATCACAAATGATGTTCTGATTAGAAATGATGATTATGATCTTGGTGGTGGTGCATGTATACACTCCCAGCTACTTAGAAGGCTGAGACAGGATGATCACCAGTTCAAGACCAGCCAGAGCAATTTAGAAAGATCTTGTTTTGAAGTAAGTAAGACTGAGGATGTGTAGCTCAGTGGCCTGAGGCCCTGGGTTCAATTCCCAGTCTACCAAAAAACAAAAAACAAAACAAAACAAAACAAACCATGAGTATGATGATGCCTAACACATTGCTTATCAGCTAATTGTGTGAAATGATAGATTTCCTCATTCTTTTTTTTTTTTGTACTGTAAATTGAACTCAGAACCTCATGCTTGCCCTGTAAAATGATAGGTTTCAGTATCTATTGTGTATATGGGGGGAGGGAGTGAGAGAAAGATGGAGAAATGTTTTGAAAATGTACTTTAAGGTATAGATATGCAGTATGAATTTGAGTAGAGAAAGGTTGGAAGCAGAAGGAGGACTTGAGGCAGGGATCCAAGCAAGAGTGTTGTAAAGGAAAGGATGTGAAAGAGACTGCAGCCCTTTGTGATCAGTTAGGTACAGAGAGCATGAGAAAGGAGAGTTTTGGAGATCTCAAGTTTATTCCAGTTAGGGAGTTGGTGGGATGGTATTTCCATGGCCAGAAATGCAGTCATTTCAGTATTCTGAGAAGGATAGTGAATTATTTTGTGAACTAAGACCATGCCATTCAAGTTAAAGAATACCTGCAAGCTATTTCAGATGCCTGCTTGAAATGTAGATGAGAGATCACAGCCCTCCTGTCTTCCATCAACCTGGATAATGTCAGCATTTAGAGATGACTGCTGTGGAGTGGGAAAGTTCTAAAAGTGATCTTGCTGCTGTGCTGTTCCCTTATCCGCCTTCCCCATCCCCAGAGCTTTATGTGACTTCCACTTACTAAGTGTCAACACTAACATTTTCCCCTTAGTTTTGTGATTGAAGTTAACCAGGTTACTCCCAGTTACTCCCAGTTAACCACATTACTCCTAGTTGTTCCCAGTATACTTGTTTTCCCTCCCTTCCTCCCTCCCTTCCCCTTTCTCTCTTCTTTTCTCATTTGTTTATTGTTTGTCAAATGTCTCTTTCTACTTGCTGTGTCTCTTTTCTTTTGTTTTCTTTTCTTTTTTCTTCTTCTCAGACAAGGTCTTGCTATGTAACCCCGGCTGACCTTGAACTTGTAATGATCCTTCTGCTTCAGCCTCCCAAGTGCCCGGTGCCCCCTTTTCTTCCTTCTCTGAGGAATTTTTGGAATTCCATTCCCAGATGAAAAGGAAGCAAGATGCTCAGTTCCACTAAGCATTCCTGCATGAGCTTGATGTATATGGAATGAGCAAGTGAAGTGACCTTGGAAGATAATGCTGTGGGATAGAGAGCCGATTACCTGTGATGTTCTTGGCAGTGGGGCACCACTGTGCCAAACCTGGATTTTGGCAAGCCAGCAAGCAGTTTTCCTACCAAGTCTGTGACTTCCGTAAGTAGTGACCCAGCTGTTTATTTAAACCTACTCATTGAAATAAATGACTCTGCTTTCCAGGATGTTGTTTCGGTGTCCAGTCACATATAGCTGAATTACACAGAATGCAGTTCAGATGATTTTATACACAGTGACTTTCTTTGCTCATCTTTACATACTCTTCATACTGTGCCTTTTAAAACATTTACATGTGAGTTTTAAGGGGATCCTTTCTCCAAGATCAAGGATGACTAATAAAAGATATTTATAGAGAATATTTATTTATAACCACTAATTACATTTGGTAAATGCTCCACCAGTGCTTGGTATATTGTATATTTATTCTACAGACTGCCATTTAAGCCTAACTTGTAAATCCTTATATATTTTATATATCTTAGTGCACCCGATAGATATCACTGATGAGTATAGCGCCACCATAAACCAGTCATCTTCCGAAAGCCACACCTCTGAATACATGAGACTTTTGGGGGACATTCAGATCCAAATGATAATATTGATCATTATTGATAAACATACTTACTGTAGCTTACAGTGGAGTCTCTCAAAATGTAATCCTGGTTGCAGGAGGACTGCAAGTCAAATGCAAATATGGATTATGGTTCTGTTTGAGTGGCCTAGTCAAGGAGCAAGACAGACTGTGGGAACACTTTCAGGAAGCATGGGAGACCTGAGGTTTCCTTGCACTTGTAGACTAATAAGCTAACCTGCTATGGATGATGGCAGAGGTCAGAATGCCTGGGGGTCCCAGATAAAAAGCTTATTGCTCACAACACAGTAGGTTTCAGGAACTTCATGTTTGCTGCCATTTGTTCTTCATAGTATTTTCTTGTTGTCCTCTTTTCCCTTCCCATGGGAGTGACACAGTCATAGGCTTAGGTTGATTTTTGCCTGTGCTGTGTGTATGTACCACAGTTGAGAAACCTTGAGGTTAGGAAACCCCAACTTTTTTTTTTTTTTTTAAGCTAGGATCTTATGTTGCCCAAGTGGTCTCTAACTCATGAGCTCAAATGATTTTTCTGCATCACTCTCCCAAGTGACTGGGACTACTTGCCCAGGTAGGGAATTTCTTTATCTTTTATAAGCAGTCTGCTGATAAATCTGCCCAGCCTGTGCCTTGAGGCAGACATTATCTTTATTATCCTGGGTAGGAAACAAATCTCTCAGCTCCAGAGAGAACTGTCTGTATCTTAAAGGCCTTCCATTTTGTGGAAAGGTAGTAAGAAATCAAAGCTCTTAGCACATCTGTTCATAAGACATGTAGAAACAGGGGATCCCCCTGGGGAACTGACTCCCAAGCTGTTTGCTGTGTTACTGAAACTCACCAGGCTCACAATGGAAGAGCAGTTTCCCCTTGCTTATCCAGGTGTGTCTTTGGCAGGCTTGGGCTTCCCTTGGATTCCATTTTTTTTGTGCTTAAAGAATAAAACAGGTACCTAGACTCAGTGCGTGGGTGTTGCCTCTTGCAGTGCTTAGGTTGGAATTCAAGGCCTTGGGCATGTGGACAAGCAGTCTACTGTGGAACTACATATACCCCAGCTCAGGCACTTTGTGTGGAATGAATTTCTGTGGAATGATTTAGCCGGTAGGGAAGCATTTTCTCTTTTGTTTCTTGTTTGAGAATGAGTAGTATAGTAGGCTTGCCTTCTTTTGTTTTTTTGATGGTGGTTCTGAGGATTGAACCCAAGGCCTTTGCACTGAGCTACAGCTCCATTTAAAAAAATTTTTTTAAAAAATTATTGTTTATTTTGGGACAAGTTCTCACTAAGTTGCAAATTGCCCAGGCTGGGTTAGAATTTTTGATCCTCCTGCCTCACCCTCCCAGAGTACTAAAATTACTGGTATTTACCACCACACCTGGCAAGTAGGCTTGGTTTTTATAAAACATTTAGTAGGTTAATGTGAAGTTTAGGCCCAGTGGTTCAGAAGCCACCACCCCAGAAGAACTCACTTTGATCTATCCCTTGAATGATACCCCAACTGGATGATTCAAATTCGTTTGGTTTAGAATTTTGCCTTCCTCATATAACCCCAAGGTGAGCATATGCCATCACTTGTTTTAATTTATTCACTGAGCCAGGGTAAACATCTTTCATTTTCTCTTGCTTTGGTTTAGAATCATACTATGTCACCTCTATTATCTTCATTTGAGATCACTATCGTTGAGGATTTTGGTGGGTGTCTGCTGTGGGCTAATAGGATCTGCCCTGAAGCTAAGAAAATTTAGATCTTTTCAGATTTCCTTTTGTGGTACTTGGCAGCTGCTCTACCATTGAGCTATATCCCCAGCCATTAGATTTTTCTTAAAGGTTCCCTAAGGTCTCTTTTTGATTTTCATGAGTTTTGATGTTATCATTGCAGAAAAACCTAGATATTTACATGTTTTATTAGAATCTGCTTTTAGTATAAAGGGTATGCTTTTTAAGGTAAGTGGTGCCTCATGTCAGAGGTAGAAAGAAAGAAGATCATGAGAGGAGAAGTACCAGTGGCTTTCAGTTTGTCTGTGTCCTGAAGGGCAAGAACTACATCACAGTGCTTAGCATATGGTGGCTCTCAGATATTTCTTTATGACACCTATAGTTAACTATCTTTTCTATTAAAATTGCAGAGGAGATATACTGCATAGACAAGGACTGGGAATGTAGGTGTGCAATATATATTTTGGAGCAGGATTGACAAATTATAGCATGGGCCAAATCTAACTGCCACCTGTTTTTGTAAATAAAGTTGAATTGTGGCTTGGCCACGCCTGTTCATTATCTTTGGCTGCTGTCATATAGGTTGAATGACAGCAGCAAGACCATGTGATATACAGAGCCTTCAATACTTATTACCTGGTTCATTCCTGAAAAGTTTTGCCAAAATGTTGTGGAGGTGAGCTGCTTTCTAGAGTGGACAGTTGAACTGCTATGGGTGTAGATGATATCTTTAGTGTGGAGACAGAAGGAATGAGGATGATTTGGAGAAAGTATTTGTATTTCAGGATTGGAAGAGAAGGAAGTTTTGGGGGAGAGAGAAGAGGAACAGAGTGAGTACTTATGGTAGGAATCTGAGGGAGACCAGCGGTGTTTCTGTTTTGGGTTTGGTATGAAAATATACATAAGGTAAAATTTACCATTACTGACATAGTGAGTGACTATTACTATTCAGCTGCAGAATTTTTTTTTTTTTTATCATCTCCAATGCAATTTCCATACATTAAGCACTCCCAATTCCCCCATTTCTTTGCTCCTGGTAACTACAAGTCTGTGCATTCTGTTTCTCTGGACTTCCTTATTCTGCATATTTCATATAAATGAATCATATAATATTCAGCCTTTCATGTTAGGCTTTTTTTTCCTCTTAGTGTAGTTGTCTGAGTTCATTTTCCATTGCTGTGACAGAGCATCTGATCTTGGGTGATTTGTGAAGAGAAGAGGTTTGCTTTGGATCTGTTATAGAGCTTGGGAAGCGCAAGATTAGGTGACTGTGTTTGGTGCAGCCAGGGGGCGGCTCATCAGCTTATGGTGCAAACTGGAAGAGAAATGGGCACATGGGGATGAAAGAGATCACCTGGCAGGAGGAAGCAAGCAAAAACCGAGAAGCTGAACTGCCTTCATGCCTTGCTCTGTGTTACTCATCTGATGCTCTGAGAGGAAGGACTCACTCCTGCAAGCTGGCAGGATCCATTCCTGAGGGCCGTGGCCCCAGACAGAGTTTCAAATAAGAGGTCTTAGTATTGCAAATCCTGCAAGGAAGGTAGGGAAGATCTGGACTAAAAAAGAACCTTTTGATTTTGGCAATCAAGAAGTTATTTAGTGGCTGTCATCAGTGCAAAGAAGGGAGTAGCAATCAGATTGGAGCCATTGGTCGTGTTTTTAGGCTTGACTGAGAGCACTAGACAGTGTGGTTCATCTCTTGGGAACTTCTGGGTCTAGGAAAGGCTTTTGTATTTCCTAGCAGGCAGAGAAGCCAAAAAAGAAGGCAAAAAAGAAGGCAAAAAAGATATGTGGTTCTGGAAGAGGCAGAAGGGGAGACTGTGGGTACCCAGAGGCCTGAGGGAGTGAGGAAGTATAGCCCAGGAGGTACTGAGGCGCCTCTCTGCAGGAGGGCTGTCCTTGTGGGAACAGCTTCATAGCGAGATTTTGAGTGTTGCTCCCTGCTGTGAAGCCTCTCAGTCAGCTCCCTTGGTCTGCATAGTAATGTTTGTAGATCCTTCCTGATTCAGTTAGCTGCAGATGGGTGTCTGTGACTCCTTGAGACATCTAACTAAAGCAGGATAGAAGGTGATAGTATATGATGTTGGGTGGAGGTTGACAGAGAGATGGCAAGCCAGTTTTGAAGTCTTCTAAGAAACATGGAAGAGGCATGGTACCTTGCACCATGGTATTATGATTTGATTAGTGTGGGACAAGTACCTTGCGTGAGTAGTAAGAACTGAGAGTCTTGGCAGTTTGATGTTTCAGAAATGGTATTGGGAATTAGGGATAAGATGTTTCTTGCTGTGCATCATTTTTGGGTCTGAGAAAGAGTGAGTAGGAATATAAATGTCAGCCCTCACAGATTCTTCACAGAATGGTAAAAACTTGAAATTGATATCTGATGGCCAAGATTTGACATTGAAAGTAAGAACCTTAAGTGGAGTAGATGACTACTTGCTCTCATAATCATTTAACTAAAAGAAGACATTTTTACACAAAAATGCAAGACAGTTATGCTCTCAAAGAACAGTCACCAAAGTATACTGCTAGCGATGCGAATGACTTTGATATCCCTCCCCCTTCTTTCCTCATTTTGCCAAAGAATAGGTTAAAAATGTGTCATGGATTGGCATGAGTCTATAGGCTACATTTGGGAATCAATATAGAATATATTAAAAATGTTACTTGACTGGTCTGGAGAACTCAAATATTAATTTGTTGGGGATAAGGATCTTGTCTTCTATCTGTGGTGACAGTTTTTGGACTTCAAAGCAGGAAGTGGAACTCTGGAGAGTACTCTGCTTTATAATACCTTGTCCCGCACTGTACCCATTTGATCCTAAGCATCGTAAAAGGTGGTTGGTTGTTTGAAATTTCGTTGTTTACTTCCTTAGCCTTGTGAGGCACATTGCTTAGGCAATGTTCATGCACCTCAAAGAATTCCAGCAGAGCTGGTAGAGTTGAAATCGCTTTGGAACCTTCAAGCTCTGTTTCTGCAGCTGTCTGTAGTTTCTGAATACACTTAAAAGGAATATTCAAATCATTGTTGTGTTTCAGTTTTACATTGCAAGTGAAACCAAGTTTTTGTGGCAGTGATACATCTTGTAGTTTCAGTGAGGCACTCTTCTTTGTCTTTTTTCTTCTCTTCTCTTTATGATGTTGATTTTGGCATCCAGTTGGTTTCAAACCTGGGTTTATGGGAGGCAGGTGGGTAAGCAATGTTAAATGTATAGTATTGAGTGAATTTCTCAAGATGGATGGGAAGATTAGGGGGGATTTTTTGAGGTGAAGTTAGATTATGTAGTAGTTTTTGGAAAGATTTGCTTTTCTTTCTTTAAATACAAATTTTTGAAATGCAGACCTGAGTTAAATAAGTATTGAAGTCCCTCAGTTTTTTAAATACATGTAGTATTTTATTTCACCTCATCCATTTTGCTGTTTTGACTAGTTTAGTAAGTTTTGAATTATTTTAAATTATATAATTTCTTGTCATTCAGCTGTCTTTTTACTGATGTTATACATATAGGTTTTAACCTATTTAAGCATAATCAAAAGTTTATAGTATTACTAGGCTGTTATTATGGGAATTTAAGTTTTAATTGCTAAAAACAAGGGAGTGTTTTCAAAGGAATTCTTTTATCTAGACCAGGCAAATGACTGGGAGTACAAATGGAAATCTTAGGTTTATTGCAGAGTAGTTAGTGGTGGGCTAGTTGGGTCCGGGAATCCTGAAGTTGCTACTTAGCTGTTTGAAGACTGCAGAACACGTAAGCTTTATAGGCTTTAGTTTTTTCTTTTTAAATATACATTTTAGGAAGTAGATGTAAATGTATATAGAGAATAAAGACATCTAAATTTCCCTTTAGGGTTTCTAAGTTGAAAATTTCAGGATGTATAGTGGAACCTAGAGTTTAGTAGGACACTAACTAATGTGGATAATGTTTAGTGTTTAGATTTGGAAGAGATTTCAGTAATTAATCTGCTGGTAGGACTCAGACAAGAAGTCCCTGTTGGTTCTATGGAGCAGTCTTCAGAAGAGGGAAGGTCAGGGAGGTTGTTATAGAAGAGAAAGCTGAGGGATTCTTGGAATAAGTTGGGCCAAGGCTGCCACTGGGGAAATGAACCTTGAGATTTACATGGTAGAGGTACATGCAGAACAACTGGGTTATAGTTTAGTCCAGGTCAGGTAGGGACAACCAAATGTGCTTTGAAAGTTATCTTTATGACTGGACAGCTGTTTTTTATTTAATTACAGTAAGATTGTGTTAATAGGGAAATGTTTTTTTTTTGTTAGGGATGATGTGGGCAAGGGACCCATTTGTGGTATCTGAATTCTTGGGAATTGAGAGAAGTCTGTTTCTAAAAGAAACAAAGGCAGAGGACAGCAAGGTGACCTTGAATTTGGTTCCTGACCTCATACTTAGCTGATTCTATGGACAAACTTCTGAAAATTTCTGCACCACACCATCTGTATTAGGTAATAAAATCTTAGTTGTAATAGGAATAAGAAAGTATCTTGGATAATGGTGTTAAGCACATGGGTGAACCAGCCTTCTATCACTTTTGTTTTGCCAGATAAGGTATGGCCGTGCCCTACCTCCTAGCACCCGATGGGCTGATGACCCTCTGTGGGGGTACACATGGGGAGGTAGAGCCCTTCACCCTTAGGAATCCATCTGAGGGCCTCTTTTGGGATCTCTCCTGTTTTCCTTTAAGCCTCTGTTGTGGTCACAGCCCAGAGCCTGGCTGCTTCCTTCTGTCCCTCTACATTCCATCATTCCTTTGTCCACAGTAGCTTCATTCATTCTGCTCCTCAGATGTCAGTGGACACTATGTGATGAGGCTGTCAACAGGTATTGGGATTTGTTGTAATTCCACAGGGTGAAAAGGGAACTTCACAGCACTGTCCAGTAGGAATTGAGAAAACTATTCCATGTGGCAAAAGGATTATTAAGCCTTAATTGTAATACTGCTTCCTGGAACTAAATTTGTGTAACCATGAATGCTCTGCCTATGCAGAAATGGGCTAGATGTTGAAATAACTTTTTTCCAAGTGAGTCTTGGAAAGATTTGTTAAGTACACATTTTACTACTGCTGGTTCAAAAGCCCACCAACTGTACGTTGAGCATGCCTGCCGTGCCTGTGAGGCAGAGATACTGTTTTGATTTACTCTACAGTGACATAGTCCCTTTCTCTTTAAAGCAGCTTCACCTGTTTAAAAATTGGCTTTGCTCAAGGTGAGCCATTAAGGTGGAGGTGGAGAAGGGTTGGTGTGGGCAGTGACAGAAGAGTGAATTAGAGAGAGAAAGAGACATAGAGACAGAAAGACAGAAAGAGGCAGGCAGGCAGACAGACAGAGACATGGAGAGAGAAACATGGAGAAGGAGAGAAATGGAGAGAGGAGGCACCAGAAATGCTGAGAAGTATAGAAAGATAACCTTAACTTTTTAATCTTAACTTTGTGTGTGAATCCTTTTAGGTCAGTAATGATGTTTTGCAAACATTTAATCCCCAGTGTCTTTTGTATTGGTTGACACATGCTTGCTGCTTATATTCAGGTAAAGTCAAGCATGCTCAGGCAGGTATCTGACATTCTTGTCTCTGGAATTGTTCACTTTCCTTTCACTTCATACTTTTCACAATGTGGACCATGCACAAACCTTAGGTGAGCTATATCCCATCCCTTAGCTATGGCACTTTTAGTCTAGAAGATTTTTTTGTATCCAGATTACATAATCTAGGGTATGAAATAATCTCAGTGATCACCCATAAATCATTTAATTTTGAGCAATGTATAGTTTTTGTTCATCTCCTGAGATATGTCCCAAAATGTAACCTCGGTATTTGGAGGCATAGATTTGTTATATAGCAGATTAGATGTTTCCTTTTCAACAGTTATGGCCTAGATATTTAAACTGTGTCTTTAAATATTCTTTTATAATGACTGCGATGATAGGGTGACAGAAGGATTGATAGGGAAGGAGGTACAGAAATACAGACATGGGATGGGGTGCAGTGTTGTGTGATACAAAGAGCATATCCTTCAGGTCTGATTTTGAGACCTAGGAATAAACTTTATTCCGTGAACCTCAGTTTCTTAAATTATAGGATGAGGGTAATGAAACTTGTAAATACAGGTATATTTTGGTTAAGATTCAGAATAATAATGTACATATCTTAGTTACTTTTCTCTTGTTGCTGGGACAAAATACCTGATGGCCAACATTAAGGGAGGAAAGGTTTATTTAGCTCACAGTTTGTAGGAGTTTCAATCCATAATCAGCTGGCTCCAGGGCAGAGTGGCATGGCAGAGGGGCAACAGTTCATAGTGGTAGAAGACAGCAAAAGGGGCAGCAGGTCTCTTTCCTTCCCTTACATTATATGCAGGCTGTTATGGATTGAGAACTGGTGGTCAACCTAACACCAGCTGGATTACGTTTCCATGCTGCTGAGCATAGATGTTTCACCTGAGGGAAGCTGCCAGCATAAATGGAGACGTGGAGAGAGAGCATTGGGAACGTTAAGGTGTTATGGCGTTGAGACGTTGAGACGTTGAGGTGTTGTGGGTTCTCCTACGTGTTGCTGTTTGAGCCGTTAGGTTCTCTTGGAGAAGCTCTGGTCCTCACACTGAGCATTGCTTCCTGGCTCCGGAGGGGAAGACGTGTGCAGCTTGGTCTCCAGGATGAACTCCTCATGTTGGCTTTCTGGCATGTACTCGACTATGCTTGTCGTTGGAGGAGCTCGGGGCCTCCGTGTTGCTGAGGATGGCTGTGGTGCTTTTCAGGACAGCCCTGGTGTTTGTTGTGAGTGTGACTTCTCGGCTCCAGTGTAGAACCCTGAACCTATTAGCACAGCTCCTTCACCCAGCTGGCATAGACTTCCTAGTTTCCACCGCTGACCTTTGGGCCTTCCCGCCACGGATCCGTAAAAGAGACTGGCGTGAGTCCTTCTTGTGGGCTCTAGACTTCCAGCTGGACTCGTGGGAGGTATTGTCATGAGCTCTGGGTCTTTATCTGGACACATCTGGGACATTGCTGTGGGATTTAGGCCTTTGGCTAAATACTCTATGTCTTTGGTGTTGTGAATAGATTTCTTGCATCTTCTTATGTTAACACTGGGTGACCATCATAAAAATAATATTATAAATTCCATGTCCTGATTCTAATTGTTCTCTGTATAACCCCTGGCTACAACACAGGCTGCCTACCCTAGGGTGGAAATAGCACTCACACCCCCAATCCCAACAGTAGACAGTGAACAAATCACAGGCTCTGAATTCAGCTGCCTCTGAAAAACATGTCTCCCCATGACTGCATGAGGTTTTGGGGTGACATCCAGACACAAACCATAACAATATGTATTTAAATATATTGAGGCATTATTTGGGAAGGCAAAAAAAATTAATGCTCATATCTGGTACTCTCTGAAGTAGATTTTAAAACTGCTTATTTTCCATTCCTACTGTGAAAGTGTGGTGTTATAGTATGTTTGCAAGAGTGAATCATTAATTTCTAATAAAGACAGGTTCTTAATCCAAGAAGGTCAAATATTTTGTAATTCATGAATGATGTGATTCAACTGGTTTGCTCTCATCTTTTACTTCCTGTAGGCAAACATCATTCAGTCTGTTTTCCTTATTAAAGCTGAGGAAATTTATGTGGTTTTGAGGCATAGAAAGATGGGATTTGGTTTGTCATTTACAACTTTATTTTCTGTTAACCTGCATGTTTCTAAAAGATGAGTGCTGTGTGCTTTGGTATTCAAATGAATTCATTATAATCCTTAACTTGCTTTTCCTCATTTTACCTGAAGTTTTTGTTCCAATTCTACAGATGTTATAAAAAGGTATAAGGGATGGGTGTGTACCTTAGTGTAAGAGTGCTTATCTAGTGTACAGGAGGGTCTGGATTATATCCCCCAGCCTCCCCTGCCCCCCCCCAAAAGAGGGGTAAGTGACAAAATGGCATGACAGGCTTGGGGTGCCATGGGAGGGAGCTAGTAAGCAAAGGTGGTATGGAGTCTCTGGGGCCAGGCAAAGGTAAGTATTGACTTTGCAAACCATTTCGAGCTCCTTGGAGCCCGAGAGCATTTGTTTTGTCCTTAATCCTTTAGACAGGTCCAGAACAATGGCTTTAAGCAGGTGATTTGGTATCTGATCTTTGGCTTCAGAGAAACTGGCCTTGGCATCTAATGATCTCTGTCCTAATCATAACCACAGTTGAGCTGACTGCCTTCTGCTTGCAGCACAGGGGTGCCCCTGCAGTGGGGTGCAGTGAAAGTCCCAGTCCACATTCCTGCCCCTGAGCCAGTGCCTGACTGCAGACCTGAGCCCTGTTGGGGGAAGGCCTTGCAGAGTGTGTGAGAGCAGTAGGAAGTGCTGCCTGGTCCCTATGGGCACAGTGCGGGGAGGCAGTGGTCAAGGAGGACCTTGCAGAATGAAGCCCATTTCCCTTTATTTGAAGAGGTACAGGAATTACCTGCTGAGAGGCTAGGTGAGGGTCCTGTGTGCCCAAGGAAAGGCAGGTGGGAAACAGTGTCAGTGTAAGGCATTCGGTGCATTTGGAGCGCCCGTGAAGTGCAGTGTGCGGAGGCTTTCTGCAGAAGAGCATGGAGACTCTTGGTGATCCTGTCTTACAGCTATGCTTTCCCCATAGGAATTAATTTGTAGCTTTGAGAATTAATAGGCTGGCAGATCTAAGTGAGCCAAACAACTTGAAAATTTCTTTTTGAAAGTTTGAATTTTTTCACTGTAGATTGAACTTTTTCCACAAAACACCATGAATCCAAAACTCCCATGTACAAGTGTGCTCACTCATGTACAGCTGTGCGTGTGCGCATACACACACACACACACACACACACACACACACACACAGAGCATCTGAGGCTCACAGTCTGAAGCTTGTGCTCTTCTGGCTAAGGTGGTGTCTGTTTATCCTAACACTAGCCAGTGCAGAGCATGTTTTGTTAAAATGTTCAAAATAATTGAAAATCTAGAACTTGTAAATGAGATTGGCTGTTATTCTCCATATAGATTTTTAAAATGCACATTTCTTTTTTTTTTTGTTCCAAGGTGCTAAGAGTTGACCCCAGTGACTCATGCATGCTGGGCAAGTAAGCTGCCCTCGAATGCTATATAATTGGAAATCCAAATTCTCTCATGACCTTTTAAGTAGCATGTACTGTCATCATTAAAAAAATCTTCTAAAAGTTACTTGAAGTCTGGCTTATTCCAAAAATGATTCAAGGCAGCTTTTTATTAGAGGAAAATTTCAAGTATTTGCTAAAGTGGAAATCATGGTATAATCAACCTCTACGTACACTTTTCCTTAATTATAATTATTAACTCATAACCATTTATTTCATGTGTAGCTCTGTTCTTATGACTTTGTTGTACATTTTTACAATAAAGTCAGTATTATATTATTTTAGCTGTATTTATTATAGTGTATTGTTCTCTCAGTTCTTTTAAAAATGTGCTACCATTGTTATATTTAATGTTAATAACTCATAAATTTTAGCAGATATTTGCAGGTGTTCAGATTTTTCCCCAATTGCCTAATTGTTTTTCTTTCCTTAAAAAAAAAATTTTTTTTTATTATTTTGAAGGTAGTGAAATACAACAAAACAAGACAGAACAAAGCCAATTGAGACAGTGCAGTGAAATTGGTATAGAATGTTACAACAGGTTCCCGGGATAACAGTAATAGGTGCCATAGTATATCTCATTATCTTCATAGTAGTTGTTCTTTCAATCAGGTAGAGAAAAATCAAACCAAATACAAAACGTTGTAGAACTTATCAAAACAGAATATTGAATAGAGCAATACAATTAATCGGAACAAAGCAAAACAGTGATAACAATATTTGCCTTCAAAGACATGGTAGAAGGTGATCCCCCCTCTTTGCTATATTGCATATGGTCAACCTCCCAAGAGATGCTCAGACCTCTGGCTCCCATTTGCTAACCGGGGGAGGAGGGAAGATGGGATGTTTGATTCTCACCCCACGCACTGGTAGGCTCACGGCTGCTTACCAGGGAGGCAGATGGGTTGCTTTGTTTCCCAGCACTCTTAAGTTCCAACATGGTGCGGATCTCAGGAGACACTGGCTGGTTCTCTCCTAATTGTTTTTTAACATTTCTTTGAATCAAGATCCACATGAAGTTCATATATTACACTTTAATCACTAAGTCTTTAGTTCCTTCTTTCTTCTACTGTTTTTCTCTTCTCTTTTTTCTCCCTTCCCATCTGTGTCTGTCCTTCCTTCCACCATCTCTCTCTGTGTGTGTGTGTGTGTGTGTGTGTGTGTTTTGTTTGTCTCTCTGAGTCCCTTTTATTGTGGGCGGTGGGGCATTTGCAGTCTCATGTTGCTTTCATGGTCTGGATTTAACCGATTGCGTTCTCTTTATGTTCTTTAAATTGCTGTTTAAAGACTTGATCAGTTTCAGTCTTGATTTGGGGAGAGGGGTCAGGGCAAGAGCACATCGTAGTTGTTCTTGTGTATGGCCATGAAAAGGCATATAGTGTCTTTGTTTCGTTATGTGATATCAGCATTTATTGAAGATCATTGTCAGGATCCATTATGTCATTAGAATTTATAGAGTGGTAATAATCTAATTCTGTATTGCTTCAAGGATTAGCTGAAGTACATTTAAAATGCTAAGGGTTATACTTGCTCATCCTGAGGGGTAGGAGATGCACAGTAAGTGATAATTCTTTGTCTTTACTAGCTTCTGATGACTTGGCTCCAGACCATCCTGGTGACATGCAATTAAGTATTTCTGATGGGCTTCAGTCTGTGGGATTCTGACACTCGATGACAGAGAAACCTTTCTGTTTGGTGTCTGTATCCTTTTGATGTTTTGTTGCCAGTCTTTGTATCATTGCTTTCTGGTGTGACAAGAGGATCCATGCATTTTTCCTGCTCAGAATCTGGAATCAGCTCTTTCCTAAAGATCCGGAAGTGGCTTATTTAATTTTGAAAATCTTTAAATAAACAACCTTGTACTTTATCATATTTCTGCTAAAGTGCAAATTTTGATTTCCAAAATTTTGTCACTATGAACGTGATGAAACAGTACACCCCACTGTATTTTTAGTGTTACCTTTTGGTTTTTTAAACAGGCTCACTGTGTTGTCCAGGCTGGCCTTGCGCTCCCAGTGAGCCTCCTGCCACCACACCTGGTAGCTTTCTCCCCTCAGAAGTGTGTTCCAGCCCTCCTCACTGCTGTTCCCAGTGCTGTACTGTGCTGCGCTCTCGTTAGGGCCGGTTGTGTTCTGGATCACTCCCTGACCCACAGACCCTGGGGCAGTGCAGAGCGTTAGTGTCTAAGTGGTGTTGCCCGGATCAGATGCCCCTCGCAGCAACTTGGCCCAGTAATCTATTCTGGCCCATTCTAGTTTGGATTTTCCTCTCTAAGGCCCCTGCCCATGCCCGACTATACAGAACAACTATTTTATGTACCTAAATGACAAAATCAATGTGTATTTTATTTGTTTTCCTTTCTCAAAGAGAGATCACATCAAGTATCCTATTTAATTCCCACAACTGCTCTGTCAAGACCATTGGGTCTGTATTAATATTTTCATTTCATGAATGAAGAAAATTGAAACCCAGAAGGCTTAATGGACATAAGGGCCCACCGTTAGCAAATGACAGATTAATGAGCAGCTGGAATGATAATTTAGAGCTGCCGAGTTTTTTCACTGGGTTTTGTTGACTACTGTAAATCAAAGGAGTCCCCCATGCAACACATTTCGAGGTCCTCTTGGGTCAGGACAGTCTCAGAGGGCTTTCCTGAGCAATACGTGCCCCCATATGGTGAGCTTTGGCTATGGATTACAGTTTTATGATTTCTAATGCTGTGAACGGCGCTTGGCTGGGACTGCGCATGCTCCCTTTATTGAGTTCTACAGTGTTGAGAAACAATATATGCTGCAGCATAGTTTTAATTTCCCTGAGGTTCTCAGGGTACCTGGAGAGGGAGTAACTATAGCGAAGAGAAATTAAAAAAAAATGTCATCACCATACAGAAGAAATGCTAAGCAAAGCAGATCTTTTCTTTTAAAGATTTTAAGTAGTGATTTTTTAAAATGTAGAATTAAATATTGACAAACTGTTCTTTTTACTTTTTAAAGACAGTGTTGAAATGCTCTTAAGGACTTCAGTCATAGTCCACATCAGGCAGCACAAGTACGAGGTGATTTTAAGGTTATTATCTATCAGAAAGCTCAGTGTTTCTAATTGAGTTTTTCAGAAAATTAATATAGACTGGGGTTGTAGCTCAGTGATAGGGCTTCTACTTAACCTGTATGAGGCCCTGGGTTTTAGCCCCAGAAACACATACACCTACCTCAAAATTTAATGTAACTTTTTCAGTGACAAAAAGAAATAGAATAAGCATGCCCTTCCTGATATGAAGTGATCAAAAATGTTTTCTCCAGGAATTATGTATTTTTTTTCTTTCTTTTCATCATTTTTTGGATGTGTGTGTGTGCTAGGAATTGAGCCCAGGGCCTTAATTATTCTAAGTACACACTACCCTAGTGCTCACTACCACTGAGCCATACCCCAGTGCTTGGCGATTGTATTCTTTGTAGTATAATTTCATAGTCTTTATTTCCTTGCCAAACGTGAATTTGGGTTATATAACTTCAGAGAATAGGAATTGCTCAAGTGTAAAATTTCAATTTATAGAGAGTCCTGTAACTTTTACTTTAATCCAAAAATTACTGTGTGTTATTGAGATTTTGTCCTTTTGATTTTCATTACTTTTTCTTGTTTGTCCTTTGAAATAGCATCTTCCAAATGCTATGTGCTGTGAATTTTGTCTTAAGTTTGGAGGATGCTAAATTACTAGCATGTTCTTATATTTATCTGTGTGTCCTGGAGGAAGCCTTTCTTGAACTCCAGCTTTCTTGAATAGAAAATACCTAACACCAGAGCCACTTAAGGAATTACTTGAGGTATTGCTACTTATAATTGAATCCATATGGTTTAAAAATTCCATGCCTGCGCTAGTAGGACTTCTCTTTATCATATCACAAAATACCACATCTTGTTGGGTTTTTAATCAATTGAATTACAGAGAAATGTAACACAGGTTATTCATGAAAAGTAAGTAGATACTATAACATTAAAGCTACCCACATAGCCCTGCTATATTTACTTAATTGAATGAACTATAATTCATAAGGGATGGGTTAAATTATTACCAATTTTTAAAAGTTTAGTTCAATTTTAGGTGATTACCCTAGGAAAAAGGATAGGAAAGTTACGTTTTTGGAATGCCATGTATTATGTTTTACAAGCATACTTAATTGCAGCTCCTAGTTGGGCTTACCTAAAGGATTAGAAGTTGTAAATGCAGTAGTCTTGTTTTCAAATGAAATAAATATTTTCTGGAAATCTAGAATTTTGTAGTAATTTTCTGGATACATTTTCTCTAATGTCTGCTTTCTGACCCTTCAACATATATTATTTTAGAAATTCTAAGCTAAAAACATTGTGCCCCCCTTCATATCCTTTGGGACCTTTAAAAATTTCCTACTGCTTCTGTGATGGAGGGTTTTCATTAGAAGGATGGTGTGGTTTATTGAGCACCTTTTGACATAGGCCCTGTTTCACAGATGATGTAGGACAGATACCACTGTTGAGCTTAGTTTTGTCTAAAGTTTAAAATGAAAATTAGAGAGCTGTAGGAGAAAGTAATTGAGAGTGTTATCATAATACATTAAAAATAATCAAATGTTATTTGAAAAATAGAGACTTTGCCAAATGTTCTTGCCATGGAATGAAATTACTTTCTTAAATGCGTTTGTTGAGAGTCCATGTGTTCGGAGCAAGCATGGTAGCTGAGGCCCCAGTGCTTAAGTCCTTGGAAGGGGTCACTATCTATGCAGCCTAGAGATGTGTCCCTCACATTTTTCTGGTGTGTGTGTGTATGGACACCATTAGAAAGTAAGCAGAGTCATTTTAGGTAGGAATCACATGCTGTGAAAGGGGAACCACATAAATCATGGCAGAGCCCATGGTGGCTGAAGCATTTCCTGGGGCTGCATCCAGAGATGAGTGGTCAGGAGAGAGTTGCTCCTGCTTGTGTCTTCTTGTCGCTTTCATCTTCTTTCTCTCTTTGATGAGCAGGTCTTTCCCCAAAGCCGCCTGATGATGACCTTTTGTATTTTATTGGTGCATATGTTACCGTGGTATATGTCGAGGCTGCCTATTCAGGCATCGTTTTATGCATATCAATCACATTTTCAAGTCCTTGTGTTCTGTTTTCCTTTATTTGGCTTATGATGGTAGCACTCGCTAGGTGCTGAATGGGCCTTTAGTCTTATCTGAAATAGCTTGAACCAGGTAAACATTGTGGTAAGTCATGTAAATCATATGTAAGTTACTCCCAAGATAGATTTCTCCCAGGGTTTTTTAAGTTGTTTTACTGTGTTCTTTTTAATGACCATTTATTTTAATTTCAGGTTTTATAAATGGACACATTTGCTATTGCTAAGTATAAATAATAAAGGCAGAGGTTTTTGGAGAGTGTAATTCCCTAGTTGTGTGTACATGTGTGTGATAAGATGCATTGCATGCTGGATGTGAAGCATGGCTTTCGCCGTTGGTGTCTGTCTTAGTTTTTACTCGTCACTGAGACAAAATTCCCGATGCCCAAAGTTGGGAAAGGAAAGGTTTATTTCTTACAGTTTTGGGAGGTTTTGTGCATTTTGGAGGTTTTGGTCCATACTCAGTTGGCTCCAAGGCAGAGTGGCATGGCGAGGCCGCAGTTCAAAGTTGGGAAAGGAAAGGTTTATTTCTTACAGTTTTGGGAGGTTTTGTGCATTTTGGAGGTTTTGGTCCATACTCAGTTGGCTCCAAGGCAGAGTGGCATGGCGAGGCCGCAGTTCACGGCGACTGCAAACAGCAAGGTGGAAACCAGCAAGAGAAAGAGATACACGCCTTCTTGCAGCCATTACATTGTATGCTGGCTCCACCCCTAGGCGGGTGTAGCACTCACACCATCAATCCAAGTGCTAGACAATGAACCAATCACAAATGCACAATGCAAACGCATGAGGCCTGGGGGCCACCAACATAAACCAAGACAGCGTGGCACCTGCCCACTCTCAGGTGCACCTGTGTGATGCTTGGCTTATGGTGTTGTGAGCTGTCTGTGGTGCAGACTGTTCTCTCTGGAGGGCGAGGGTGTGCCAACTGCCAGTTCAGAGACTGTCCCAAAGCTGAAGAACAGGCAACTGTCAACTTGGGAAGGGACTACAGTGTCTTGTTCTGTGGCCCAGACTTGATTTCTTTAATCAGCAACATGAACCCCCTCTCCCCATATATACTAATTCCTGGTCCTCTGTGGTGCTACCAGTCCTGTTATCATATCATGTAAGATCATTTAAAATAAAAACAAACCATAAGGTTCTGTTATATCCTAGCTCTAAGTAGTGCCATTATTTAAAATAAAGGCTGTTTGTAAACACCAGAACTTCAGAAAGTAATCGGAATGTAGAAGATCTTGTAAGAAGTCTGGGGATTGAGTGGTTGACCTGCCTGACATGACCTGAAATTCTTTTTTCCAGGTGAGCACAGTCAAGAGTCCTGCTCTGTGACAGCTGGGACAAGGAGGCCATGGTGCTGGTGCTGAAGCAGTGGGTGGTTTCTAAGCTGAGTTCCACAGTTCAGTTAGTGAGATTCCTACTTGTGACCCTTGAAGTGGCTCAGGTTAGTGTCAGTGCTGGAAGCCAGTTACTTGTGACCTATTCTACTGAAAATATTGGACTGCCTTACTCTAGGATACCCCTGTTTTTCCTCAAATAAGGATGGTAGGATGGTGATACTGCAGTTATTTCTCAGAGAGTTCTTTCAGAGTTATTTTTAACTTTTTTTTTGGTACTGGAAATTGAATCTAGGCTCTTCACATGGAGCTACATATCTAGCTCAACCCACTCACCTTGCTTTTTCTTTTTAACTTTATTGTTCTTTTGAGGTAGGATCTCAGTATGTTGCTAAGTGGTCCAGCTCACGCTTGAATTCTCCTGGCTCAGCCTCCCAGTGTTGTGAGTAAGGGTGTGTGCTACCATACTTAGCTTCATGGTTTTCTTGACATATCCCCCGGTACAGGCTTTAGAATTCAGTGAGTTATTTAACAATAATATACAGGTTTTACTTGAAGAAAGCAGTAAAAAATGGTTATTCTAAAATTATGGCTTCTCAAATTACCACATTTTGGGCGTGCTATTTTCTAAAGTACTTTTATTTCCCTTTGGATATTTCAGCTACACTGAGCTCTTCCAAGGCTTGACTGCCATAAATCTGTGACAGCATGTTTTGATTAATCAGGTAGGCAGTTCCCATTGAGCATCTGAGATGTCTGGGCCACCATCACTACCAGCTCTTTGTGGCTCTGTAAAGCTGTGGGAATTGTGTGGACACTGCCTGTGACACTGAGTGGTTCCCATGATCACATGATGTGCTGCCCGGGGACTGCGGGCAGTAGCTTGTGTTTTCAGCTTTGCGGATGATTTGGTATTCATTCTTAGGTGAGTTGCCTTAGCCTTTCTTTGCAGCTTACCTAAGAATAAAGTTTGTCATCTCTAGTCCCTGGACTCTCGCATGCAGATAAACTAACCACACTGTCCAGCTGTGATGCAGCGGGAGATAGTGCAGGCCAGCCGAAAATGGTGGGTGGCACTACTTTAGTAAAACCGTCTCAGTTTTCCTATGCAGAGCAGTTGATTTATGAGACTCCCCTTGGGTCTTGAGACAGTCAGAGTCTTCCCAGGGGAACTTTCAGCCAGCCAGGATTGTGATCTCTAGAGGGGACTGCGAGGTCAAATGGAGACCTCCTTCTATTTTCATATAATGGTGATAGGTTAATTGCTCTTAGGGACTGGTGCATTCTTTCAGTAAATACTTACTGAACATGTGCCAGGTGCTCAGGACAAAGTGGTTCTGGGAACAGTGCACTCAAGCTACTGAACCATTCAAATGTGATGCAAGTTTTGTAAGTCTGACTAAAGGTCTAAAACCTGTCATTATAAGGTCAGTGTTTGTTCTTGTGGTGACATGAAGGGTCAGTTCTTACCATTCTTTCTGTCTTCCTTATACAGAATCCCTATATTATTTGAGGGTAGCTTGCGCCTAGTTAAAAGATGACATTTTCCAGCTTCACTAGCAGTTTTATAACACACATGATGGAGTTCTGGGATATGACTAGAGGAGGAAGCACTCACGAGACTTCTGGGAGAGTTGAGAAACTTTCCCTGTCCCTTCTTCCACATCTTTCCTGCCACATGTTACACAGAAGTGACGTCTAGTGCTTTAAAGCACTTGTGGATCATGCTGTAGACTTTAGGCTAGAAGGCAGAAAGACAGGAGGACTGTAGATCCCGGACTATTGCTGAGCCAGTGCTAACAGTTCTGCCCTGGCCGCAGCAGCGTTTTACCATGTTGTGAGCTGGGTTCCAACTTACCTGCAGCGGCATCAAGTCCTGAAGAGGTTGTTACCAGCATCTCTAGTCCTGCAGCAGGCTGAGTGCTGTCACCAAACAGCCTTCTGAGAGTGGTTTAATGTGCTTGTTCCTCGTTTACGGCCTGGGGGTCTGTTGGAATAATTTCAGATTGCAGGTAAGGAAACCCTCAGACTGAGGAGTATCAGGTGTTCTGTTCCTGAACAAACACACTTGGAAACCCTTTAAAGCAGTGCTTCCCAAAGTGTGCCACCTGGGTCAGCAGCGCTCACCTCAGACACAGCTAGTGAACAGAATGTGGAGGGGAAGTTTGTGTTCTAGTGAGTGATGTGGACAAGCTGAGGTTTAACACACAGTTCTGTGAGGCTGGGCTTGTAAATCAGTGGTAGAGCATTTGCCTAGCATGCAAGAGGCCCTGGGTTCTATCTCCAGCTCTACAAAAGCAAAACAGAGCAGAAAATTAATAAAATATGGCTAAATGATCCTCTGTACCTTGCTCAAGAAAAAGGAGTTTGGTAGGTGACAGGGTGTGGGTTAGGTTTGAAGTTGAAAATGACCACTCGAACTCTATTCTGGTTGTGTTCCCTTGTTTACTGCCGAAGGGACCAGTGAGCCCTTCTGAGGGGTCATATCTTCAGACTCAAGTTCATGTACCTGTCTGGGATGGGTTGGGGGGACAGCTGCTCAGGCCTGGACCTTGTCAGGCAGCCCACTCGGAGGAGGGGACACAGAGCCCTCAGTATCAAAGGGAAAAACACTTTGCTTGAGTGGCAAAATGGAGTTCATATTTGGATATGTGTTTTCTAAGTTCTCTGAACTACTGCCAAACCATTTTATCAAAAAAGAAAAAAAAGGACAAATTGCTTGAAAAAGACAGCCTACTTAAATTGACTCATGCTGAAACAAAACACATGTGAAGTAGTACCTCTCTTAAGGACATCGGTATCATTATCAAAAGCCTCTCACACTGAAGTCAGCAAAACAAAGAAGCAAACAAATTAACTCCCAAAGTCTTACACTGAGCAGTGGAAGGAGTCAGCCTTCCACTAAAGTGGGAAGTGGACCCAAGGGGAACAGATTCAGGAACGGGGAGCAGGGGGTAGAAGCGCCAGCTGAGAACCTGCCTGGGGAGGTCTCTTGCCACTGCTGGGTTATTCTGGGTAGAATTGGAAACAAATGGAAAGTGTCAACTAGGAGAGAACTGTGATTTGACCAGGACTTAGCAAGCCTATAGTGACTGCTGTGTTGATGAAGGACTGTTGAGGGCAAGGTGGGGGGCATTTAAGGTGCTGTAAGAAGAGTTTGGAAAGTTGCACTAGAGGACATGGGAGAAATAGTGAAATTTGGGGTGTATTTTGGAGGCAGAATGTGTGGGGTTCCCTTACAGGTTCAGACGTTTCAGGGAGAGAGGTTTAGGTGCAAGCAGTGGTGACTTAGGCCAAGAAGGAACAGTGCTGCCATTTATGACCACAGGCCCAAGCCGCAACACTGTCAGTCGCTTGCTTCAGCCATCTGTGTGGCTTTAGCCAGTTTTTCTTGATCTTTAACTTCCTCCTTTGTAAAATGGTGATTTTAACATCTGCTTGGGGGTTGCTGGGAGAATTACGGATATTCCTCTCTTAATGACCTGTTTAACAACTGTTTAGACTTACAGTCCTCTGCTGTGACTTAGGACCCATCTTTTTTTTTTCTTTGTACAGTTCCGTACATCTTATTTACAGAACCTCCATTTTTTGTACAATAAATCTTGTTTATACAGTACTATAATTTTTGCTGAATGTACTGTAGTTTTATATTCTGTTATACATTATTGTACTGCTTGTAAGAGTTACGCAAATAAAAGCCAAGTCGTCAAGTTGGGCTTTAACTTGACTGTTTCTTTGTTCTGAATATTTAATGTACATAATATATGCACTTCCTCATTTTATGACCAGTTCATTTAACTACCTTGTCACAGGAAGGAACTTGATCATTAGACAAAGTATGTCTGTAAATGTAAAAAGTTTGCTAAAGTGTTGAGAACAATATCCAGAGGATAGTAAATGCTCAGTAAATATGAATCATTACTTTTTTCCATTGTTAATTTAAACAAAAAACTTGAAGGAGCTGGAGGTATAGCTTAGTCGTAGAACACATGCTTAGTGTTCTTGAGACGAAGAATTTAATTTAATCCTTGCTCTGAAAGAAAAAAAAAACTCAAACATTTTATTTTATTTTTATTTTTTATTTTTTCAAACATTTTAGCATTAGAAAAGTTTTTCATTAAATCATATGTATTACTGAATGGTTTTTGTTACAGAAACAAATGGTCAACATAGTTTTAGGCCCTATGATAACTTTTATAAATAAAAGTTACAACTTTTGTAAGTAAAAGCAGTCTGTCCAGTTTTTACAGCCAGTCTCCCAACACAAGCAGGGCATTTGTTGCCTTTTAGTGGTAAAATAAGAAGGTAGAGTATGTGATCCTTGTTTTTCTCTCCCTGATGATCCATAACCAGTAGTGGTAAAAGCAACCTGTCTACTGGGGCGATACTGTCCAGTAAGACTTCTATGATGATGAGAATCTTCTGTGCCTAAAATAGCAGTCGCAGGCCACATGTAGTTACCAAACACTTGAACTCAGTGTAACTGGATAACTGAATTTTTAATGTAATTTAATGTAAATTAATTTAAGTTTCCAGCTCGGGCGAGTGACTACCATAGTGGACAGCATGGCTATGGAAAGTAGCTTCTATATAGCAAAAGCAATCCTGGGCTGTAAGAGCAAAGCAGGAGGCATCACAATACCCGACTTTGTTATATTGCAAGATGACAATGATAGTAATAGCATGGTATTGGCACAGAAGCAAACATATGGATCAGTGGAACAGACTAGAGGGTACGGAAGCATCCCAGACACATGCACCTATTTGATCTTTTGCCAGAAAGGCCCAGACATACATTGGAGGAAAGAGCCTCTCTAGCAAATGGTGCTGGGAAAACTTGGCTATTCATACGCACAAACTGAACCTGTGTCTCTCACTGTGTACTAAACTAAAACCAAAATGGATTAGAGACCAATATATTAAAACAGAAACAACCTACTGGAAGATACAAATAGATAAAACTCTTGAAGTCATTAGTGTAGGCAGGGACTTTCTGAACAGAAGTTCAGTCACATAAGAAATAACAGTAGTAATCGACAAATAGGATTATATCAGGTTAAAAAGCTTCTGCACAGCAAAAGAAACAACAGAAAGGAGAGACGGTCTAGAGAATGGAGGGGGGAACCTTTGCCAGCTATTCCTCAGGCAGAGGACTAATATCTAGAATGTATGAAGAACTCAAAATGTTAGACTCTTCAAAATAAAAGACTTCCTAAAAAATGGGTGAATTAAGTGAGTATACACTTTTAGAAGAAAGTACATAGAAGTACAAATGACCACTAAACATATAAAAATGTTCAACATCTCTGACCATTCGAGAAATGCAAGTTAAAATAACATTACGTTCACCACCACTAACCTAAGGGGGGGGGTAACACTAAGGTTTCATCTTATGCCAGAAAGAATAGCTGTCATCAAGAAATCAAATAATAAGTGCTCATGTGACTACAGTGAGAAAGAAACTCATCTATGTTGTTAGTGGGAATGTAGGCTAGTACGACAATTATGGAAATCAGTATGGTGAGTCCTCAAAAAATTAAAAGTAGAAATTCCATTTGATCTAGTTATTTCCCTTCCAGATAGTTTCCTAAAACAGCTAACGACATCATATTGCACAGATCCATGCACACCAGTGTTTGTGGCAGCACAGTTCATAGTAGCTAAATCTTGGAAGCAGCCTATATATCTGTCAACAGACAAATGGATCAAGAAAACAGAGTATCTATACATAATGGAATACTACTTGATTATAAAGAAAGATGTCTCTGTGACATTTATAGGAAATGGATATGCCTTAAATACATAATATTAAGTGAAATCAGACACACAATCCTAAATGCTGCATGGTTTCATTTGAGTAATCCAAAGTATAAATAAGGAGCAAATAAGATTGATAAAATGAAAATAATAGATCTTTTGCAAATGGAAGGGGCTAAGAGTCTGAGAGTGAGGGCAGGAGAAGAAAGAAATAGATATAGAAAGATTTAAGATATGTCATATACATGTACCAACTACTCTCAATGAATGTAATCTTTATATGTCTCAGATGTGAACTAAAAATAACAACAGTGAAAATGGAGAAGGGGGATCTAGAGATGGAGAGAGGGGTGTGGGGAGGGGAACAGAAATAAAAAGAATCAAGATAAGTACATGTACCTACTTGTTAAAATGAATGTAAATGTGTACTCCAGTCATCTGCTAGTAAAAAAATAAAAAAACTACAAAGTCAGCAAAAGCACAGACTGTTTTCTGTCACTGGACCTAAAGACCTAAAATACAAAAAAAAAAGACAAAAGTAGTATTTAATAGGAATTTGTTGAGAGAATGAAAATATGTCCTTTCAAGATAAGAAATAAATGCAAAGGAAAGGTAGTTTCAATAATTTCTGTTTTATTGAAGCATTATAGTAATAAAGGGATGAGAGAGCACTGACCAAGAAGTGCTCTCTGGGAGCACTTCTGGGAGCATTGGGAGAAGAAAGGGCCTGGGGACAGTGTGGGTAGGTGAAGAGTACTTCTTGACAGGAAAGTTACCTCCATCTACTTCCGGTGCTGTGACACATGCCTGTAACCCTAGCACTCCATGAGGCCGAGGCAGGAAGATCACAAGCTGGAGCCCAATCTGGGCTACTTAGTGAGACCTGTCTTGAAAATTACAAAGGGCTGGGGACGTAGTTCAGTGTGAAGGACGAAGGCCTTGGGTTTAATCCCCAGTGCTAAAAGGGGAAAAAAAAAGCTAACATAAAGAGGACCATTGGACACAGCTCTCTGCTGACAGGAACTTGGTGAGTGATCTGTTGTGACACTGAGAGAAAATGATGTGAAAGATAAACCTGTCCAAACAAGCACAGCCGAAGGTAGTTGTTTTGTAGCTGCCTCAGACAAATTTCCGTAAGAATCCAAGTCACTCGAATTAAGGAAGTTTTGAAGGTTGGGGTGTTCAGGGCTATGTCAGCTCAGCTTCAAGGGCAAATGCATCCTTTCCTGTTCCTGCCCCTTAGGGTTAAAGGCTGTTTGTTGATCCACAGTAATTTTATTGTAGTGATAATTTGCAGTTTTATGAAAGCATTTGCCTTCCTATAATGAGTGGTCATTTAAAGTCCTCAAGCCTCTGCTTTGCCATCTGGCTTTCCATCAAAACACCCCACCGACCAAGAAAACGTGGCAGAGCCACTGGGGTCAACCCAAACCATGTAAAATTCTGTGGTGCACAAGTTGGAAGCTATTTGGAAAACAATTCATTTTATAACTACCCATGTTCTCCAAATCATTGCAGAAAATATTGTTTTAAAAGTCATTTAAAAAAGTCTTGACACATACAACAGAAATCATGGCCTAAATGTCACAACAGTATTCACACTGGGCTTTCACAGTGGGCCTACTGTACTGTGTCTAAAGAAACTTGGCATTTTGTCCAAGAATAAGTCAATAACAGGAACTCAATCATAAATGCCCTGGTTTCCTGCTAATACAGGGCTCTCTGCTGCTGACCTGCACTAGGCACAATTTTAAATAACAACTGGCAGCAAAGCCTGACAAGGAAGGCAGCATTATTTTTAAATTGGGGAATTGTTTTTCATAAATTTCTTTTCTTACATATTCTTTTCCAATTTTACCATCATTTTTCATTTCAGAATTGAATAAATGTCTTCAGAGTGACAGGAAAAGCTACATTGAATCAATAAATGCTAACTTCCTCTACCCCCCCCCCCAGTGGCCTGAAATAACTTTAGTACATAAGCATCAGCTTTTTATTAATTGGACAAGCCTTCAAAAATGATGACAGGTAATTTATGTTGGCAATTTGATTAACAGGCTTCCTAGGAACACACATTCCTATAAAGTTAAGTATACGCCATTCAAGACAAACCAAGGAAAGTTCTTAGAAATCTTTCAGATGAAAATAGAGCAGGATACTCGTGGCAGAAGGGGTGCACAGCCCCCTTCCAGGCGCCTTGTGACTTGACTTGAGGTGACTTTCTGCAGACCCTGTCAAGCACGAGAGGCCAACATTGCTTTGCCCAGTTGTACCCTGGTCTCGGGCCTTGCTTGTTGTCTTCTCTGCTGCTGTCTGGATCCGAGGGCCCCGCTTACCAGTACCGGAGCAGGAGCAGTCTTCATGCAGAGATAGGCAGCCCGGTGTGTGCTTGATGCTGCGTCCGCTGGAATTCTCTTAGGTCTCCTCCTGGGCCTCCTCTCTGTGCAGTCGAAGTCTGTAGCTGCCTGGACTATTCTCACCTTACCTAGTTTCCTTCAGTTCACTCCATTTCCCCTCCCAGACGGAGGCAAACAGGACTGAGAAGTAGTTGAAAAAACATTTGAGTCGAAATCTGACTTCAAGGACACTGATGTCAGAGAAAATTGTATCTAAAGGTGGGGAGACAGAAAAAGAGAAATTGAGAACTTGGCAGTGATAATCATGACTGTGCTAAATCCGTACCCAAGTCATCTGGAGCCATAACATGATTATTTGTTATAAGATTCTATGTGTTAAGAAGAATACCGGCTGGCTGACACAGCACTGGGAACTACCCTGCATCTCCTGGGGCTCCCTCTTCCTCGGGGTGCACTTATGAGTGTCAGTCAGATCATTCCATTACTTTCCCAAGCTGTGCCGGAGCTTCCTGTCTTCTGCTGAACGCCTCTCCAGTTGCTTTTGCTGTGTGGTTGCCACACTTTGTCCGGATTTCCCCTGCTGTTCCTCAGATCCACAAGGCACGCCAGGGTCTCTGGCCTGCTCTCCCCTTTCGTGTGTCTGAGAAGTCTTCTCACAGTCTCCTCCGCCCATTCCCTCACCAGCCTCCTTTTCCTCTACAGCATTTTTCCTTGCTTGGCACATGTCTGTCTCCTTCCTGTTATGTGTGAGCTGGGACTTTGACGTTTTTACTGCTGGAATCCCCGTGCCTAGACTAGTATCTGACATTCAGTAGACATGCAGTAAGCACTGGTTTAAGGAAAGAGCGAACAGATGCTAGAGTTGCTTGTGCCTGGGCAGCGTTTCCAGAGGACAGTGTTCATGTGTATGTGACCTACAATCTAATGTTTGTGGAATAGCATCTTCTATATGGCTCAAGGTTTTTACCCTTTATCCTTTGAAAATCTTAAGTCTTGTACCCTCTACTTACTTGACAAATATTCCTTGTATCTGCTCTGTACCTGGAACTGTTTCTAGATGCTGCTGGAAAGTGATAAGATTGGATAAGAGTCCCTCTATTAAGGAGTGTATAATTGAGTGAAAAAAGACTAGAATGAAGATTATTTCAACAAATTTTGTTTTGGTGCAGGGAATTGAACTTAGGACCTTGCACTTGTCAGGGAGGTGCTGTAAGACACTGAGCCATATTCCCCAGACAGCCCCTCCTTTGGTTTCAGGGATCAAACTCATGACCTCACACTTCCTATGCAGGCACTTGTGCCACTGACCTAAATTCCCAGTCCCAATGTCAATAAATTATATATAGCATGGCAATAATTTTGGGGACATAGATCGAGCTGCCTTGGGGCCAGTGTGTTGATTGGGTTATTGGCAAGAAGGCTTTTTTGTTGGTTTGTTGGAAATAGGGTCTACCTAAGTAGACCAGGCTGGACTGTCTGTGCAGACAGGCTGATCTTGAGCTCTCCATCCTCCTGCCTCAGCCTCCGGAGTCAGACACACACTACTCCACCCATTGCTAAGAAGGCTTTTCAGGGGCAGTACTGGGGAGCGAACTCAGACCCTCTGAATTAAGCTACACCCTGGGTCCTGTTAATTTTTACTGTGAGACAGAGTCTTGTTAAATTGCTCATGGAAGGCTCGAATGTTCGCCTTGTGGGGCATGAGCTACTATGCCTGATGGCAAGAAGCCTTTTTAAAGTGGTGTCCTATGCGCTGGGAAGGAGTGGATCCAGTCACCCGAAGAAGATGTTGCAGGCAGTGGGGAGGGCAGGTAGTAGGTTGTGTTCTAGGAACCAGAAGAAGGCTCAAGTGGCTTCAGAGGCCACAGAGGACAAAGAAGAGACTGGAGCCGTCTAGGGTGGAAAGCAAACAGGAGGCAGATTTTGCAGGCCTTTGTACCAAGCTTCCATCTTACTCCAATTGAAACAAGTCAGTGGAACAGCATCTGATTTACATCTTATAAAGATCTCTGGCTGCCTGGGAGTTGTGTTAGAGAATAAACCTGTTAAGGTCTGACAGACAGATTTTACTATAATACTTTTTATTGCAATTCGTAAAACTAGAATCTTTTATTAAATGGTTTTAGGGAAAAGCTCAATTATTGAATAAACAATTGCATGTGTTGTGGATTTGAAACTTAAAAACAAAGTAAATTAATCTTAATATTTTTATCATCATGACAAATAAGAAATGAGCAGGACTGGGATGTCTTTTGTATGAAGTAGGAAATTACAGTTTCAAATATTACAGGGTAGGGAAATGAATAGATGTTTAGAAATTAGAGACTTTGTGAATGAGATCACTGTGTTCTCTGTCTAGGGTACTGATAGCAACGCTTGGTATAAAGACCTTTATAGCAAAGCAAAGCAGTGACCAAGCCTGCATTCCTGACTCCATGACTTGCCCCTTCTCTGTCCTTGCCATTCTCACCCAGAGTTGTGCCAGAGATACCTCATAGACAGATGAGAATAATTCTTCTGGCTTTGGAGCCGTGATCTCTACCCTTCCCATCCCCAATTTTCCTGAACTTGGTGAGAAATCACATGTGATATAAAAACTGTAATAGTTTTACCATTTTCCTGTTTTATGCGCTAGTCTGATATATTGTAGAGCAGTAAAATGAAAATTTTCTTACTCATGCTTACCTTCACCTCTACTTTTTTAAATAACCCAGTTTTCTTATGTTTTATGTGTCTAATCCATTGGTCTCTGGGACATGATTAAAAATTCATACAATTTTGGACTTGCTGGTCATTGAAGAGTCCCACCCTGCATGCTTTCACATTTTAGATAAGAAAAACAATGACAGGTGTTTCAGTGAAGGAGACACAAATTACATCAGTTCATGGCAAGATGCTCAAGGCCTCTCAGTATTGTGGATATATTTCATTTCTTAACAAGCACTTGTTGCCTACTGGAAGGCAAGGAGTGATGATACGTGTTATACCTATTCACAAAGCAGCCCTTTCCTCAGGAGTCACATGTATTTGCAGACGTGTGCCTGAATCTACATGTTTAGATGCACACCCAGATTTCTTCCATGGGCAGGAAATCAGTCCCTTGC
>PVJX010006120.1:0-80082 GCA_004027295.1 Dolichotis patagonum
GATCAAAGATCTAAATATTAAAACAGAAACACTAAAACTGCTGGAAGACAAAGTAGGTAAAAACCTCAAAGATATAGGGGTAGGAAGAGAATTCATGAACAAGAACCAAAGTACACGGGAAGTACTTCCCAGAATCAATAACTGGGACCACATCTTATTAAAGAGTTTCTGCATGTCAAAAGACATTTCCAGAAGAGTGAAAAGAAAACCCACAAATTGGGAAAAAATCTTTATGGACAGTCCCTCAGACAAAGGACCTCTGTCTAGAACTTATAAAGAATTAAAAAAACTCAGACCCTCGAAATTCAAAGACTCAATCCAAAAATGGGCATCTGAAATGAATACACAGTTCTCAGATGAAGAAATATGAATGGCAAATAAATACATGATAAAATGTTCATCATCATTAGTCATTAGAGAAATGCAAATTGAAACCACACTGAGATTCCATCTCACTCCAGAAAGATTGGCCAGGTTAGAAAACACTACCAACAACAAGTGTTGGAGAGGCTGTGGGGAAAAAGGAACTCTTCTACACTGTTGGTGGGAGTGTAGACTGGTGCAAGCACTGTGGAGGTCAGTCTGGAGATTCCTCAAAAAGCTGGGTCTGGAGGTCCCATTTGACCCAGCTTTTACACTTCTAGGCATATTCCCAGAAGATCTGAAAACATCATACCCCAGTGATACATGTGCACCCATCTTTATAGCAGCACAATTTGTAATAGCCTGATCTTGGAAACAAACTAAGTGCCCATCAACTGCGGAATGGATAAAAAAAGTTGTGGTATTTCTATGCAATGGAATACTACTCAGCTATAAAGAACGACCACATTGAGATATTTATAAATAAATGGACACGACTTGAGACCATACTCATAATTGAAATAAAGCAAACTTACATGTGTAAATACCGTATAGTCTCCCTAGTATGAGAGTTGGTAAAAGTATATAAGATTTTAGGGTAATCGTGAGTCCCCGTCTCATAGCTTTGAAGCCTTTCAATGTTTTCATTCATCAGTTGGAATGGTTTTATTCTGTTTTGTTTCACTTTATTGTATATGATGCTATGAATAGCTGTTTTGAAGAGAACAAAACATGACAGCTATTGCTGATTTAATACTGTCCTTCTTAGAAGTCCTACCATGCTTCTATTCTTCTATTTCCATTGGTTCTATCTATCACATTGTGTCTTATTGGGATTTGAATATGTGTGAAAGTATAAACAAAATTTTTTATTGAAAATGAGATATTATATTATCCATTGATCATTCTCTGTTATTCGGTTCAGAATGCCCTGTAATTCTTTCACTCTTTGAATGGTTTTATACTATTTTGTTATGTTTGATATTATTGTATTTGAAACTATGCTCAACTATAGCAGAGAAAGAAATATTGTTATAGCTATTGCTAATGTCCAGTTGTCTTAATGTTAAGTATTGTGTTGCCTATGTTGTCTGGTGCTGATCTGCTCTGTACTGACCTCTTTTGTCTTATTCTCTTTAAAATAAAATGTAAAAAAAGATCAGTCACAGCATAGCTACCTAATGAAGGGACTACAAAGCAAGTAGATAGAGGCCATGATATTTAGTTCCAATTTGTATCTAAGGTAATTTTAATACTATTGGTTCTGAACTATCTTTTGTCCACTCAGCAGCTTAAGACAGAGTTATTACACAGTTTCTCTGGATTCCCATTTATACAAAAAGAGGTGGACCATATCTCTGGAAGAAATTCGTGTCAGGGTAAGAAGGTTTCATGAAAATGAAAATTTTTTAAATAAACATTTTATTGAATCATTGCCTTTGGTACCTGTTTTGGTTACTTTTCTCTCATTGCTGAGGCAAAACACCTAACCCCCCAAATTAGGGAAGGAAATGTTTATTTAGCTTATAGTGTGTGACGGTTTCAGTCCATAAACAGCTGGCTCCAAGGCTGGACGGCAGATGGCAGAAGGGCAACTGTTTATGGCATCTGCAAGTGACAGGAGTGAAAGGACAAAAGGGAGGAGCAAGCTGCTTTCTCTCCCTTATAGTGTATGCAAGTTGCCTGCCTCGGGGTGGGTACAGCGCTCGCTCTGCCAATCTCAGCATTAGACAATGAACCAATCACATCTAGCCACAAAGATGTCTAGATTCAGCCATCTTTGAAAGGCCTCTCCCTATGACTGCATGAGGCTTTGGGAAGACACCCAGACACAAATCGTAACAGTGCCTTTTCTGTATAATTATGTATACCATTTAGGAATGTCCTGTGTCATTAATAAGTATGCTAGCCTAATGGCACCATGGCAAAGGTAGGCTAGGTGGATTCTACAGTGCAATAAAGCAATTAGTTTTCTGATAATGATTAAAAATAGTGTTAGTTCTTGAAGACATTCAGAAGAATATAAAAAAGGGAAATATTCCTGACCTAACACCCAGAAATAACCACTGTGAATACTTGGCTATATTTATCATAGTCTTATATCTGGGCATGTAAATACATTTTATTGAAGATAAAGTTGGATGATGTTATACCTCTCATTCTGTAAAAAGCTTTAAAAACAATGTAAGTTTTATCATACAGTTAAATATTCTGCTATATTATAATAGCTTATTGTTGAATAGTATTTTATCCTCTACATGAATCATAATTAAACAAACAATTATGTTTTTCTTGCTGCAGTTGCTTTTAGTTTTCCTCTGCTATATTTTAAAAATGGGTCAAATTTCAAACATGGGAAATTGTTCTAGTTTAATTATTCTTACAGCTACTGTACTCATTGATCATAATTTTGGAGATTTATCTGCATATGGGTTTTTCCTTAGGAATTAATGGTCCAGGAGTCCAGTAGAATCTTGAGCTTCAATTTTTTATCTAGTCTGCTAATAACTTCAGAAAAGGACCTTATCCTAAGCTTAAGTATGCTCTACTCCCAGTGTAGTACAACCAGACCCCCCCCCCCCATTTGATGACATAGCACCAGTGGTTACTAAGGGTAAATCTCATCAAGGCTTACTCTTTTCTGTACTCTGTGTCCAACATGTAAACTCCTAAGATTCAAACAGCAACATGTATTCTCCCCAGTCCTATTCCTCTGTTACTTGATTTTTATCACCTGCATAATAGTGAAAGTGGTGGGTGTTGGTGGATTAATAGGCAAGAACAACAAAACAGGTCAAAGTTAGAAACAGACCAACTCCTAGAATTGACTTATTAAAAATTTGACTTTGTGCTTTTTCTGAATAATTATATACGCCAATCAGATGCAGCTGCAAGATGAGGAGAAGGTAGGCTATTCGAGTAAATAATGTGAGTCAGTTAAATATCAACATGGAAAGAAAAGAAAAACTAAGGAATTTGGATCCCTACCTTACACAATTTAGATGGATCATAAAGCTAAATGTGAAAGACAAAACATTAAGACCTCTAATTTAAAAGGATCAATATATTGGGCTTCATTAAACTCAAGAACTTCTCTTATCAAAAATACCTGTCAAGGAAGTAAAAATTCAAGCTACCTTATGGTAGTCACAGATCAGTTCTTTTGCTTTGCTCTTCCTCTTCCTCCCTCCATTTTTCCTCTCTTCCCCTTCTGTCTCCTCCTCTTTGTCCACCTCTTCCTTCTTTCCCCTCCTCTTATTCCCTTCCTCCACTTTCTCCTCCTCCACCTCCCTCTTCCTCTTCCTACTATTTTCTTCCTCCTTCTCTCTCTTTACACTTTGATGAATAGTCCTGTAATGGTTTGTGTTTGGGTGTCATCCCAAAGCCTCATGCAGTCATGGAAGTGGACTTTTCAGAGGTGGCTGAATCTAGAGTTTGTGGTGCCAGAATTATGGGTGTGAGTGCTACAGTCCCCCCAGGGTGGGTAGCCTACATACAATATAAGGAACAGAAAGAGTCTTGTCTTTCCATTCTTTTTGCTCTTGTTGCTTTTGCTGTCTTCCACCACCACAAATTGTTACCCTCTGCCATGCCACCTTGCCTTGGAGCCAATTGATTATGGATTGAAACTTCTGCAAACATTTTAAATCATTCTACTGGGCTCAGTGGGAAGAGTTCAGAAAGGTTCAGAGATGGCACCTGAAGGGATAGTACTGGAACACCTTAGGCTGTTCTGTATGGGTGATTCTGGTTTGAGCTCAGAAGACCAGAAAACCTGTAAAAACCAGGGTCAGGAGGTTTCTGTTGGGAAGAAGGACTGCACTGATTTGTTGGAGTCCAGATGATGGCTTTGCAGAAAGTCTGTCTGCATTTTGATTGTGTTCAGAGACTTTGTTTGAGGCTAAGATTAAGGGAAGTGGACTAATTAATCTGGCAGAAGAAATTTCAAGGCAGTCCAATTGAAGCTGTGGCATGGCTATTATTGGAGGCTTTTAACCAGATTTATGTTGCAAATCAAGAGCAAAGAGCCTGGTAGAATGATTTAAAATGTTGTGAGTTTGGCCAGAATAAAAATTCCAGTAAAGTTGTGGACTGGAAAGATACGGCTGAGAAGATCTTGATTGCTGAGAAGGAACAGGAGAAAATGAAAGAAGACCTTTAGGCATCACAAGAAGCAGTGGGTCCTTACCCTTTGCAGCCTCCAAATTGCAAAAGTGAAAGACTTTGTTTTGATGACAAAGCCACAGATCACCGTGTTCCAGAATGGCAGCAGCTACACCAGGTTCTGGAATGGCAGTGACCACACCAGGTTCCAAAATGGTGACAACATAGAGAAACTGTTCCTCAGAATTGGATTCAAAGTGCTCAACAATCCAGGAACTGAATCCCTGTAGTCAATAGAGAGGAGGCAACTGCTCCATTTGGCAGCAGACTTTGGCATTCTCAATGTGGTACTGGTTTTAGGTGCATTCAGAATGCAAGAGTTCTGAGGTTAAAAAGTCTTATACCCAGATTTCAGAATAAGGCCTGGGAGGTCAGGTAGTGTGTCCCAGAGAGAGTAGTGTGTGAATCTGTGAGTGTGAAGTCAAAGGTGCAGTGGAGACCCTAGAAATTTGGAGAAGTCAGGAATGTGGATCATTTGAGGAAACAAAGGAGAGAGCAATGGGGGCTTAAGAGAGAAACCATGAGAGCTACAATCACTAAAAGTGCCATAGGGACAGAGCCAGGTAAGACTTTTGGAGCTCACAATTTTCCACAGATTGCTTTGGATTGTCCATATGGGACTACAGTACTTAATGTTTGCCCTGTTGGATTTTGGACTTGCTTTGGTCTCAATGCTTTGTATCCCCTATTTGTTCCTTTTGGAATGGTAATTTTATCTTGTGCCACTGAATGTTGGAAGTGTTTGACTTTTCATTTGTACAGGGACTCACAGAGTTTTTCCTTAGATCTCAGAGGAGACTTGGGACTTGTGGTTCTCAGTAATGCTGAAAGTGTAAAGACTTCAACACAACTCTTAAAGATGGACTAAAATGCCTTTTGCATAAAGGGAAGTGCATGAGTCTTTGAGGGGACAGGTGTGGAATGTTATGGTTTGTATCTGGATGTCCCCTCAAAGCCTCCTGCAGTCATGGGGGCATGACTGAATCTAGAAATTGTAACTGATTCATTGTCTAGTGCTGGGATTAAGGGTGGTAGTTACATCCACCAAACTAGGGTGGATGTAATACTCACATGATATAAGGGATAGAAGAAAATCTTCTCTTGTGCGCTTCCCTTTTGACTCTTGCTGTGTTTGCTGTCTTCTGGCTGCCATGAACTGTTGCTTCTCTGCTGTGTCACTCTGCTTTGGAGTCAGCTGATTCCGACTGAAACCACCACAGAGATTTCCTACTTCAGTTTTGGGCATCAAGTATTTTGTCTCAACAATGAGAGAAAAATAGCTAAGACAAGACTTAAGTGACAAAAGAAGGAATTTGTTTCTTTTTTTAAAGAAGGAATTTCTTGAATAAAATGTCAGCATGGAAAATAGTTTTCCTAACAGGTATACATAGCAGTTGACCAAAATTTTGGGGTTTTTTTCTTAGTAAAATCTGAAACAAGGAATAATTTTTTTAAATTAACAAAACAAAAACAAATGTGATACCAAAGTTTACTTCCCTTAAACTCACAAGCATTGTGGTCAGCATTTAAAGAACAAATATTAGTTTTCTTATAGACAGAGGTGCCACAATATTGACAGTAAAAGCTATCACTATCTCTACCTCTCTGCCCTGAATTCAACAATATACTTGTTAGGCATTGCCAACAATCTTCAGTCATCTAATCAACAATTGATGCCTTGGTCCTCTGAGTTAGAAACATGTTTTTTTTTTCCTCTGTGATACCACATCAAGTTAATCTTAGAAAACACGTTTTATAATGGAATTAGCAAACTTCTGAAATTCCTTAGAACGCTAGTCAAATTTGAACTATTTTGACACAAACTTGCCTATGTTTTATGCTTATATCAGTCATAAACTGCAGACTTAGGCTGTTTTGTCACTGGCATGCTGGGCATTGCTTATAAGTTTCCACTGTGGATTAGGACTCTTTGAGGTACCCAAACTTTCATGGGAAAATATTCTACCAATTGGTAAATTGTGTTAGAATGGCTGAAGGTAAGCTTAGCCTTGCAAAGATACCATTTGATATTAGGACAAAGACAAGAATAAAGACTGTAGTATATGAAATAATAGAAAATAGCTCATTTTCCTTTGCAGATCTTCTATGCTGCTTGTTGAATATACAATGGCAGGAGTTATGGATCCAGATCTTAGGCTGTCAACAGGGTAATTGCTTCCTGATGATGCCAAAATCATTTATGGTCCTAACTCTTAAATTCTTATGCCAAATTTAACTTTAATTTTTTAGTACTGGTGATCAAATCCAAGGCTTTATGCCTGCTAGGCAAGTGCTGTACCACTGAGTTATGTACTTATGTATCATCTATCTATCTATCTATTATCTATCTATCTATCTATTATCTATCTATCTATCTATCTATCTATCATCTATCTTTTATTTAATTTACATCTTGAATCAGAGTCTCACTAAGTTACCCAAGGTGGCCTGGAACTTGTGATTGTCCTGGCTCAGCCTTCCGGGTAGCTGGGATTACAGATGTACCAAATGCATTTTAAAATTTAATGAACAGAATTTTGCAAACTCAGCCAAAATTTCATAGTGGCATTGAGGAAAAGACACAAGGAGTATGAAGGTGTGAATATTTTTGTTGCTACCAGTTTTGTTATAAAATATTCAATGGCAATATATTTGTTAAGTTTTAAAATTGGGGAATTAAAATTCTGAGAGAAAAGTAAAAGATTTTGAAATGGGCAGAGATTTAGTTTGCCTTTTCATTGGAATGGTAGACACTATTTAGGGGTCCCTACTGTGGATATTTTGATTATTACCCATAGATACTGACAAGTTTTACATTTGTGTTACATGTATCTGTAGATGTATTTCAACTTTCATGTTGCTTGTAAATATGTCTATTTCAGATCCTGTTGACTGGTGAAATAAAGGTTTGGCTAGATTTCCATTAACTACTCTTCAGAAGAATATTCTGTAAATACTGTGTTCCTGGCCATAATTGGAAAGAACTGGTTTTTGTGTTGAAGCTATGACAAGTTTACAACCTTGGACACTTTTGATTTTTCATCGTGTCAGAAAACAGATGTCAGGACTTCCCTTGTTGACTTCAAGGGATGCCAGCTGCATGTTGCATCACTCACACATTTTATTCAGTAGTTGTCTGTTTTTTCAACATTGTATGTCTCTTAGACATACAATATTAAAATGGCCCATTTTTTTGAGTATAAAATCTGAGGGGATTATAATGTAAGAACTGAGACCTTTTTTTTCCTTTTCAGCATAATTATTCATAGACCCTGGATAGTTTGTGAAAACACACTGAGAAATGTATTAGTTTGGAGACCTGGTGGAAGATAGCAGAATGATAAGTAGCAAGGTAAAGAGCTTCTCTGAGAGAAACAGCTCAGATGCTAGAATTTACCACCATGGAGAAGACTGGATGAAAGGAGAGGGATTCTTAGACCCAGGAAGAAACTAAGGAAAAAGAAAAAGAAAAAAAGAAAAACGTGGAAGGAAGGCCAGAGCCAGATGCACTCTCATTGGAGCCAATCTGACTCACAGTTGCTGCGATCTCACCAGAGCTGGTCAGACTCGCTGCAGTTGTGCTGAAGTTGGGAGTTGGCGAGCCCAACAGATATCAGAGCTGCTGTGGAGACTTGTACTAACCTGTGGAGACTGCTTGGAATTTGGTCCTCCCACGGGAAGGAGGTGACCGACTGGATGACATATTGGAATTGGGCAGGATGGGCCTGAACAAGGAACGGCAGTGACTTCAGTTGGCTGCTCCCTTCCCAGAGAAGATTGGTGGGATCTACTTGGGCTGGGTCACACCCCTGGCCAGGACCCAATAGTCAGAGACAAAATTGTCCCTGAAGATGTCCACAACTGGTTCCATCCACGCGGCACACACTAATGTGGTGAAGGCCCCCACTGGCTGACTGGCTCAGAGGGGAGGGGCAAGCCTACACCACCCCTCTTGCACCTCAGTGACCAATAGAAAATGGGAGAGGGCAGCAATCCCTAGCCAGTGTGCTTCAGAAGAACCATGACCAATATGGAAAGGGGCTGGGATCTCCACCACACACCCATATGGAAGAAACCAGAAACATGACAAGAGAAAGAAATAAGAAAAAGCCTCCAGCCCCCAACACAGGGAATATGGGTCCAGGAGAGGTAAATACAGAAGAGATTGAGGGCAGCAAACATGCAATAATGGACACAGCATCAGCTGACATAAAGAAATATCCTCATGACATTATAGATCAACTCAAAACTGAAATATGAATACTAGTAAAGCAAGATATAGGAGGATTAATAAAAGAAATACTAAGCACCTCTCAAGAAAACACAGATGAAAGAATGGAGGAACACAGAAAAAGGAGAGAAATCTTCAACAAAGAATATTAAAAAAACCTAGAATACAAGAAACAGATTAAAAAAGATTACCAGGAAATTAAAAACTCCACTGAAAGATGGCAAAATTGCCTGAAAGAAACTAGAGATAGATTAACAAAACTTGAAGATAGGTTTGCAATCTGTGATTGCAAAAGGAAAGATCTCTTAAAAATAACAAGGAAACAGGCAGTAACAATACAGAGGCTAGAAGATGACAAGAGGATCTATAACTTAAGAATAAAAAATGTGAGTGAAGAAGCAGGCATAAACACAAAGGAGATACAAAGGCTATTCACAGAAATAACTAAGGAAAACTACCCAAGTTTAGGAAAAGGAAATGATATTCAGATGTATGAGGCATACAGAACTCCAGCCACCTACAACCAAAACAGAGCTACACCCAGACATGTAATAATCAAGATCCCAGAAATTCATCACAAGAACAGAATATTAAAAGCCATCAGAGAAAATAAACAGATCACCTATAAAGGAAAACCCATCAAAATCACAACAGACCATCAAATTAAGAAAAGCTTAGAGTGAAGTATTCTAAGCCCTGAAAGAAAACAATCTTCAACCCAGAATGATGTACCCTGAAAAACTGTCTCTCATAATTAATGGAGAAGCAAGATGATTCCATGACAAAGAGGAACTGGGGGAGTTCATGACCACCAAACCAACCCTACAAAAAATACTGAAGGACATTCTAGAGAGAGAGAGAAAAAAAATCAGGATTTCAGGAACAGTGGCAGAGAGGCCTCAATGAATGGGGCAGACAGTGGAATGATGGAGAAAAGTAGACAACCAATGGCAGAAAAATAGAATAGCAGAAATGAGGCAGAGAAGGTTGGCTATAATCTCTAACATAGATGGCCTTGTTACAATAACAAAAAGAAACACAGACAGAGTAGATCAAGAGATAGGGTCCACCAAGATGCTCTGTATAGGAAATATAATTAACCTGAAAGAGGGTTTATGGACAGAAAATCAAATATGAGAAAACAATGTGGGGCAACTTGTCCAGCAGCTGCAGATAGGTTGGAAAGACATGACACTTTGGTGCAGTGGAGAACTACTTAGCTATAATGAAGAAAAACCTGGAGGCTTTTGTAGATAAAGGAATACAACTTAAGATCAAGCCCAGGGGTTTAAAAGTTCAGAACCACTTAGGTAAATAGTGGGTTGGCCCCCAATTAAAAACTAAAGGAGTTAGTGGGACCCAAAATGTACAATGTACCCTGTGAAAGTGAAAGGGGAGGAACTGTCTAAAAAAGGAAGGCAGACGACATTGTTAATAGTGTATCAGGATTTAAAATCCACATTATTCTCATCACTCTGTTTATTTTGATTATATTCTGTTCTAGTCTTTCTACTTGTACAAGATTTGAGGGCATAGGCAGGTATTCCAAAAATAGAAGGATATACTACAGTGATCATCCTTAATTTCCTATTAACTTAATCTGAAGCCCTGTATAACTTACACTCATTATGACTGATCTTATTTGAATCTGATTTGTTAGATCCCTGTTTTGTCTTGACTGATTTTATTCAAATCTGTTATGATTGATAGTATCAATCTGAGAGTATAGGTAAATAGTCTGAAGACAACAAGATTCACTAGTTTACCCACTCTGGTTTGACTATTACTTGCTTTTGAAGTCTTATAATGTCTCCAATGTTTTGTGTTTATTAATATTGTTATGTACTGCTATGTTCAATTATACTATGTCTGAGGATATAGACAATTCTATTGAAGATAACAAGAAACATCATAGTAACCATTGTAGATCACCTTATATTGTGGTTTGATATGTCTTTTTTGTTTCATGTTTTTCTAGGAACTTGTTTTGCTTTGCCTTGTTTTGTTTTGTTTTTCCCTCTAATACAGAAAGGATAGATATACATGTAGAGCCTCATGCATGTGTAGAACTTCTAAACAGTTTATGAAAATTGATTATATAATGCATGATGAAATGAACAACTACTTTGAAGAAAAAGCGACACTAAGGTACCCAGTGCTGATTCCATAGCATCATTATGTGAAATCCAGCAATACTATTATTCTTTGTTCAGAATGATTCTAGTCTTCTTTTGTTTGTTTAATTTCAACATACATGAGGGTATAGACAGCTATTTAGAAGAGAATGAGAGACACCATGACAGCCATTGTTGACTTCCTTATTGTCTGGTTTTGAAGACCTAAAATGCCTTCATCATCCCGTTCTGATCAGTTTTATATTATTTTGTTTTGTATGAATTCACTGTATGCAAAGATATGGACAACTATTTGGAAGAAAACAAGAGACAATATGATAGACAGTGAAGATTTCAGATTGTCTTGCTTTGAAATATGTGTCTCTTACATTGTTTTCTTATGCTCTGTTTTGTTATGTTTAATTTTACCCTCTTTAAAATAAAATTAAAAAGAGAAATGTATTGGTTTTAGAAGTCTTTCTTTCTTCCTTCCTGTCTTTCTTTTTCTTTCTTTCTCTTTCTTTCTTTCTCTTTCTTTCTTTCTTTCTTTCTTTCTTTCTTTCTTTCTTTCTTTCTTTCTTTCTTCTTTCCTTTTTTTTTTTTAGTACCAGGGATCAAACTCATGACCTCGCACTTGCCAGGCAGGTGTTTTCACCTCTGAGCTAAATCACCAGCCCTTAGAAGTATTTCTTTAGTATCAGAAAGCTTTCTCTTTAACTCATATGAAAATTGGAATGGGGTGGTAAGATAGCTAGAGATGAAATCTTATAAACAAGCAAACAAGTAAACCGAAACATTCCCAAGGTTGCTTTTGCCATCTTGCAATCTTAGATTTGCTTTGCCAATTCAAATATGGATTGTCAATGACATTTTTTCCACATTCTTGGGGGAACAAAAATCTCAGCTTAACTGGCTTCATATATATTAGTTTTCTTTTTATCTGAAAACCAATTTAGTTCTTCACAATGTAAAATAACTTTCCTGGATGGAATTATATTTTAGAAACAAAATGAGCCTGGAGAGATACAAATCAGAGAGTGACTAGTGGAAAATTCTTCCTTAGGAAAAGCTAAATGCATTCTATAAGTATTAACTTTAGAAATATTTCTAATGTGAAAGCTTAGTTGATATATTTTTCAGTAGCTTGAACAAGTTGGGCATTTTTCTCTGAATATCTGTGTATCTCATTAGTAGGTGGAATGCAATTTTCGTTCCAGTTTTATCTTGGCTCCCAGGAAATCTGAGTTCAGTTTTTTGTTCACTTGTGGTTATCTTTAGCCCAAATTTCTAAAACAATCTTGTCTCCACACAATGTTGCATGGCCATCTTCTTCTGTTCTTTGTTCTAATGGATTTATGATGCCCTGTTTTGTTATAAACCTACACTGAATACTGACATATAGTAAGGGTAGAATGATAATGACAAAGATAAAATATTAAGTTGAGTATAATAAATTTTCTATATTTAGCCAATTTTGACATTTAAGATAGTAGTTTAATGTGAATTAACCAATAATGAACAAATGCAGATATTATCTACAATTATTTCATTTTTGATAAAGATTCTTGACCAATAACTCCAGTAAATATATATTTAGAGTGAAAAACCTTTTCACACAGCAAATAAATCCACCTCTATTTGAGTCCCCACTAAAAATTACTGATGAGTAATTGGAACTGGAAATAAAATTCTTTGAATATCATTCCTGTAGTAGATCTTAGGTTTCTGTTGGTTGGTAGGTAGCTTTTGTCTTCTATTGTTTATGTCCCACAAGAACTAAACTGTCCTCAAAAAACTTCTTAGAGCCTGATTTTAATAATTAATAATAATAATAATAACAAATCAAAAGTATGTTTTTCCTTCCTTCTGTGTGAAAAAATCCACAAAATTCACAAGGTGGAAAGGTGGTCTGCTCAAAATTTCTCAAGAACAGGGTGAATGCACAGTTCAGGTTCAAGTTGCCCTTCTTAACAGTGTACAAAAGAGTCACATCACTTGGCTTAGATAATTTATTTAAAAGAGCCACTGCTAGTGTTTAGTCACATTGTAACAGGTGGGGTTAGTACCACAGGTCAGCATGAAATTGTTGTTTTTGATAGTTTTGGCCTTGTGTTTCCTGTCTGCTGTGGGTGGGAGTCTCACAGGAGCAAACCGTGTTTAGATACAGCACTACAGAATTAGGGTAAAGTTTATATTTATTAGACTAAAAGGAGCAAAAGTGACTATAGCAATCTTAAAGACCAAATTCAATAGTCACTCTTCAGTCTTTTTCATTTCTTCTCCTGAAATTGAAGGTATTGCATCGTGTGTCAGTGAGCAGTTTGATTTGTGCATCTGAGGACTGCAATCTGCAACATGCCCAAAGCATTTTAAGTGAAGTTAAGCAGAGGCTTCTTGCACGGCCGCACATGGACACAGCTTGGGACCAGTGACCTGGGGTCCCCGCTGCCAGCCGGGCATGTGGGGTCACGCTGATTGAGTCCACTCCTCTCCACCATGGCAGGGACAGGACAGAGCCAGCCAGGTGGCCTGGACTCAAGGGTGAGGCGCTGTGGTGGCCTTGGCTCTCTAAGGCTCAGATCAGGACCGGCTGACCTAGCCTGCAGTCCTTGGCAGGCCCAGCCTGCCAGACTCCTGGGTGGTGGCAGTACACAAAAGGATGGGGACCCTGGGCACCAAGGCAGTGTCCTCTCTGATGGTCCAGTCCAGTGTGCAGCTCACTTCCAGGCTCATCTGGGAACCCATGGCTCTCCCAAACGTTCAATCGCCTTGCGTTTTAAATTCTCTGGAAGACCTAAGAAAACATTGAAGTATCTTCTTCTGATGGAATTTTGGTTTTAAATCATGGAGCAACTCTTGCCTCAAAACACCCTAACTTTTCAGTTTAAAAATCATAAACCTTAAACTTGGAGTCAATATTATGGCCATGTGGCTCTTGATAAAAGGCAAAACTGTGGGTCTCAGGGCCTCTTTGAACAAGTAAGGGTCAAGTTGTCTACCCAGCAAGGGTGGAGTCCTTCCTCTTGGGATTGTTAGAAGGCTTTTTAACCTCTGCAGCCTAGGAAGTTGAAGGAGCCAGGGCAATACAGTTCATTTTCCTTTCGAATCTATGGGTTTGATTTGTGGAGATCCGTCTGCTCCTGTCGCAGGAGGTACAGGGCTTAGAGAAAGGGGTCTTTAGAAGCCTGGCCAGAGCTCAGTGTGCTGTGGTCTTGCTAGTTCAATAGGACCAGTGGCCAAGCCATGTGGTCACAGAAGAGTGAGTGCTGAGGCAGCAGGACTGTGAATAGCTACTGTCAGCTATTGAGGATGTGAACTTGCAGGTTAAGTGCTCGTTGGGTGGTGGTCACACAGGACTCAACATGGGAGACCCTCTTTCAATTTTTCTGAACTGAACTCATCCCTCAGTGGTCTTCTAAATTAAGACATCAACTCTTCTCCCAATACATACACATTTAACTTGATTTGCAAAAATTAAGAAATGTAGTAATTCTTGCTTCCCTCCATTGAGGAGTAAAGTTAAATGTATTAATGACAAGATAGCGGTTTTGTCCCCAACTTGATATGTAAAGTGACTATTTCTTAACTAATGAACAACCAACACCACAGGTGCCTTCAGTGGTGACCACTAACAGAAACCAAGAAGAGCCAGGCAGCATAACGCCAATCCACAAGGGAAAGGCCAATGTGGATTTTCTGAAGAATCATGAGAGCTTGCCTATTTGCTAATGAGAGGGACACATAGCAGCAAAGAGCAGATTGTCCTTGTTTGCTTCCTAGAAATGCTGGGATGAAAGTGGTTTTAGCATAACTGGTTCCAACTTTACCTCCATAAACTTACAAGCACCACAGGCCAGCAGTTGAAACATAATGCTCAGGTCTGTTCAGGAATACTCCTGATCTCTCAGCCTGAGCTTGGACTCACAGCCCCAGCCTTGGCCTGTCTGCTGGCTCCCACTGCAGCAGAGTGTTAGATGCCATCACCCTCTCCTTGTATTGAGCAGCAGTTGGCTGCTACCTGCAGCCTCTTCCCCAGATGAAGCCAGCAGGAGGGGAGGGAAGGCAGGACCTCTGCCTAGGTGGCAGGAGCTGTGCAAGTTGAGTGTTGGCTGACCATCATCATGTCTTTCCAGAGAGGCGCTCCAACCATGCAGGCCCAGACTCCTGTTGCTACTCAGCTGTCCACAGCATTACTTCCAGTTCCCTGCTATACTTTCTGCACTGACTGCTCCCATTTCATGGGATTCAGAGGGTGATATTTGGTCTAAATAAATGACTGAGCATTTCCCAAAGTTGCATTTCATTTTCTTAACACCACTAATGTTTCTGCCTTCTTGCATCCAATCAATCATTCCACTTCATCTGTGCATTTTGTTAGTGAGCCATTCACTCCCTTTTCCAGATCACTAGTGAAGATGTCAGATTCTGACTGGACCTACTGACAGTTTCTATGATTTTGTTGCCTACTGCCCTCCTGGGAAGCAGGGGAGGGATTTCTTTGCCCCCACTTTCAAACTCATGATCACAAAGCAGTTTAAACACACATTTAAAATTCACTTTCAGCAGTTTTGGGGATGTCATAGATAGAAATGTTTACCCAAGATACTCCTGTTTTAGGGAGAAGAGATGGCCACATGATAATGCAGCATGCTGTATGCAACCCTTCAGTTCCTATCTCCACTGAGGGCATAGTGCAGGCCTATTCATTCATTCATTCATTCATTCATTCATTCACTTTTGTCTGTTGAAGGACAAAAGAGGGTCACATACTGTGCCCATAGCCCTTCTGCTTGTTATGCCCTTCTAGCAAGCACACTTGTCTATTGGTATGGTTTTTATTCCAAGTGTGAGTCAGGGAGGGTCCAGCATGGTGTGAAAGACCTGTGGGTGCAGTGGACTGTAAACCTGTACAGCATGATGTGTTTAGCAGACCCTGATAAAAGCCTCCAAAGCAGAATATTTGTGTGAAATGAGACACTGTTACCATGAGAAAACCTAAATAATCCCCCTAGCTTTACTTGATCATTGTCAACTTAAAAATCACTAATTGCAGTTCATATAGTGGACAGTACACTATTAGCTGCCCTTAGCTTTACTGTAGATAGCAGTGGATTATTATAGCCCAGGACTTGGAGGTCACTTTTGCTGGAGACACCAGCTGTTCACTTGAGGCTACAGAGATCTATCTACTGGGTGACTAAAACAGGAAAAAGGGCTGGCATCTCTGACTTCATATTGGGTCTGTCCCCTTTGCTGTCTTAGACTTCAGGTCACATCTATGTGCTCAGCTCTGTATGCACATTAAAGTTATTTGGTCTCAGACAATAATGCAAGGCTGATTTAACTTATGGCCTGCTGGAGCAGATTTGTGTTTTCTTTCTCTTCTCTCTTTTTGTTACTACTAAAGCCCCAGCTTCTGAACTCCTCTGATTCTATCATAGAACCCAGACCTATGAGGCTGAGATGTTTTGTGTAGACCAGTGGTGCTGGTCTACATAAAATTCTACAGTATCTCGGACAAGTTGACAGTTAACCACCTGATATTCCAAGTCTAATACAAGAGGAAACACCCTTTGAAACCAGGCCCCTGGCCAATGGAAATTACCACATTTTAGTCCTTTCCTGAATATCAGTTGTTATTCAGCATTTTCTTTGTTCAGTTTGGGGCATGACAGCTTTTTCTGTTAACCATTGTGGACTCCCTTAAATGGAGGTCCCAGTTGAGCTGAAACCTCCTCCCCCAGTAAAGCCTTGCCCTGTGCAGGAGTGTGTCTGCTTGCAATATTTGGCCCAGTTTCATTTCTGCCATTGTCTCTGGGTCCAAAGATCCTGACATATCTATCAGGTAGAAGTTTTCAGTTCCTACCTACCTTCTAAAATAATTCGTAGGGTATTTTAAATGTATTAGCAAGTTGCTGGATGGGTGTGTGAGCCTCATACAGGTGGCTAGCATTTAACTTTCGACAAGCCAGCAGTGTTATATCCAGAAGAGTAGACATTGTTTGCTAGGTCTGTCTTGTATGCTTTTGCTCATTTTCAGTACATATGTGGCTCTGATTGTGTGGTTTAAATCAAAGCAAATAATCCATTAGATGAGGCTGACTTTCTTTTCTTTGTGTGTCTAGGTTGCAAGTACAGAAAGCATTCACATTCCAGGAAAACCTCATTAACAATCCTTTCATATCTTCCATGCAGTTTCTTCAGATATGACCAGTAGAAGTGTTCTTCCTCCTCCTACTAAATTACCTTTTTAAAAACAGCTTTGTATAATGGAAGCCAAACATAAGACTATATCTGTTGTATTACTTTAACATGTAAAATATGCATTTGGATACATGCTGAAAGGGAAAGTTTGACTTGTTGAAGAATAATTTTGCTTAAATTAGTCTTTATTTTGGAATAATTTCTTTTAACATCATATAGATGTTGCTTACGTGGTATATTGTATACCAGGTTAGGATGTATTCTTTCAAAACTATAAAAATTGGAATGTTTAAAATCCTTCTGGAGAAAGATTATGCTTAGGAACCAACTAAAAATGCCCATCCCATGATCCAAGCTTGATAGTATTTTTGGTGTGAACCATTAAAGATTTCCCAGGCAATGGACTCTCCAGGTCTCTGTGTGACCACTGCATGCTGAAGGTTATATGAGATGATATGACATTAGTACTTGGAAAATGTTCCACAGTGCTAGGTATCATCTCTTCCATAAACACTTTGTATGCAATTTCTGATTACAGTGACACTTAAATTTGCCTAATATAGTGTAGGGTAGTGTAACAATACAGTATACAGTGACATACAATGGTATAGTAGCATAGCCATAGTGTAGTCTAGTAACATAATTTATATCTAGGACAGTAGAGTAGTATCATGTACATAGTATAGTGTGGGAGACTCTTTCCACAGTGCTAATTATTGGGGACCCTTGCAATAAGTCCCAAGTCTCCTTCCAAGAGTTATAGCACATGATAGGATAAAAGAACAAGAGACAAAATAAGGGTTCAGTAGGGGTCTGGGATGATTGGTTATTCACAGGGAACAGAAAGCAACAAGGCACCCAGAATCTTGGTATTTGTTCATCACATCTGAGTCAAGGTCAATGGTGAAGGGCAGTGGGTGTTTCTGGGAATGGTAAGGATGACTATGGTGGGCTGGTAAGAAGAACAAAGAATTCTTGAAAGGGCAAGGATGAGATGGAGGCAATGAGGGAACTGCAATTTCTTCAGGTGCTCTATGGTCTCCAGCAGGTCTTAACTTGTCTCATGAGCACCACAGCAGTCCTTAGCCTTAAGGCTTCCAGCTTAAGACCAGAGAAAAGTAGAGAGTTTCTGCATTCCAATCTGGTTCAAAGGGCAAGACAAGGATAAGTGTGGAATCCCCTAGACTCAATTTATAATTTGTGGTCCCCAACAGTGTAGTATCATGTACATAGTAGAGTGTCACACATCATACAGTATCATTTACATAGTCTCATATACATATCATATAGTATCATACATACAGTGTAGTATAGTATCACATACATAGGATAATATAGTACTATATACATAGTGCAATAAGTCCTTACATGTGAGTTGTGGTCCACAAAAAAGTTCATATGCTGGATTTGTTTGCAAGTCTAATAAAGTGAGTTTTACATACCTTTGACATAAATACACAATGGAAAGTGTAAAAAAAACCCCACACACCCAAAACACTGTAATAAATATTTCTATTTTTAAGCTCAATAAGCACACAGTAGCGCAGTTGTGACAATATACGGCAGACATGTGAGTTACTTCTTGGATTTCTTCACAAATAAAGCACTCATAATGTGAAGTCCATTCATATCTGTGAAAGTTTGCAATTTAAATGTTCATAAATCAGAGATTTATTTTGCAGTAATATAGCTTAACATATAGAACAATGTGCTGGAATCATGTACATAGTATAGCATCATATGTATGTCATATAGTATATATAGTATAGTATCATATTCATAGCATCATATACATATCATATAGTATCATGTATATAATATAGTATCTTATACATAGTTTAGTAATAATATGACATATATAGTATAGTATCATATCCATATAGAAATATATACATAGTAAAATACAGTTACATAATTTAGTACTTAGACCAGTAAAGTTGTATCATGTATATAGATAGTATCTTATACAGTATAATATGTATATATAGTATAATATTAATATCATATAGTATATGCATAATATAAAATATCATGTACATTGCACAGTCTAGTAATATGATTTAGTGTTTAGAACAGTGTAGTAGACAGCTTCATGGCATTTATAGAACATAGTAGTTAGAATAGTAGCTTTGAAAGCACAGGCCTGGTGTTAAATCCTTGTCCTGCTACATACTAGGTGTGTGATCTTAGGCATATTAATGTCTCTAAGTCCCAGTTTCACCATCTGAAAAGTGCGGGCTTGTAAGTCTTTCCATGTATTAGGATTAAGTAAGTAATTGTGAGGGCCACACAGGTGATGTATGTAACCGTATCATTTTATTTTGTGGCTTTCTCTTCTGAAATACCCAGAAAGAAAAGAACTAGATGTGCTAAAAGGTTTGTGCCTAGAATATGGAGAGTAGGGATTGTGTAGAATCATAAGTGAAACAAAAGCCCCCTGGAAAATGTGGTGGGAATTAAATGTCTAAGGCATTAGAGTACAAGAATAAATTAGGCATATGGTCCCTCTGAAGAGACTTCCAATCATGACCTTGCCATGCCGTGTCAGATCTCAAGAGCTTGACAAAGATGTTTTCATCTGTGCACACAGGAATCTCACTGAAACTCCACTGTAAAGGCACATGTAGGCCTCAACACAAGAAGAGGATGGTGGAAGGGAAAAGGTGGGTGTTGGAAATGTAGAGACAGTTTCACTCTTGAAAATGTGAGATATGGAAAAGCACATGAAGAGTTCATGACTCTGAAACTGAAAGCAACATTTGGTTTGACATTTTCCAGTGTTATGATCTTGGGGCAGTTTCTAAGTGACAATTTATTTGCACATCTGTTTTGTAGAGAAAAATGTACTGCCCTTTCCTAACTTCCAAGAGAAATGTCATTGTCATATTTGAAATAAAACTGCACATGTGGAACTACTCTGAAAAATGAGTCCTGTATATCAGCCTGGTCTTCCTGAAAAAGAAGTGCAAACAGGTAGGAGAGGAGAGGCCGCCTGCCTCAGACAGGTCTGCAGTCCAAAGCAATTGCTCTTCTCAGAGGGGCTTCGCGGCCTAGGGAAAGTCCCTTTGCCTTTCAGGTCCTTGGTTTCCCCATGTGTAAAAATTGACTTCATAAATGGCACCATGTCACAGTTTTAAGGATTAAGAGAAAAAATGTACATAAACTTACAGAATATTTACACATTTTTGTCAGTGGTGGTGGTGGGGCATGCATCCTAAGTAAGAGCTCACAATTGAGCTGTCCCACCAGGTTCTGTGTGCTGTTTCTAAGACTTGTCTTGTGGCCTTAAGTATATCAGCTTGGTATCTTAATCACAAAAGCTCTTAAATTTTGAGACCACGGAACCAGCCCAAATCTACTGAGATGTATATCAGCAGATGTAGTATTGTAAAATTTTCTTAGTTGTACTATTTAACAATTTGCTGCAGAAATATTAAGCACTCAAGATCACGAAAAATACCTTATATTAGGATGTCTGTAGTTTCCCAGATAACAAACAAACAAAAAAAGCATGGTGTAATTCAACACTAAGAAGCTCAGAGGTTTTTTTTCTTATATTGAACAATTTTTCTGTAGCCACATATTGGTTAAGCTTCAAATGCGCTCTTTCGCTACAGATCAAGGTTGCCAGTGTTAAAAAATTTAACTAATTATTAACTAGAAAAGGAACAGATTAGTGAGATTCAAATAGCTTTAGAATTACTGAGCAATCAGATGTATGGAAGATCCCTCTGAAGGGTTTGTGCCTCTTTGAGTGACCAGGACAGAGGCCTGTTGGACTGGAACACTGTGTTCCCTGTCTCAGCAACATTTCAAGTCCAGGTGTTCAGCCACATGTGTTTTGAATCATAACATAAATACCATAACATAAATAGCAAAAACATATAGTCTTTTGTCTCAAGAAAATATATGATTTTGTTTCTATTTTCCTTTAATTCTCTTGATTAAATTAAAGACCAAATTTAAAAAAGGAAAAATGTATTTTGCATCCCAAATTTAGAAACCGATGGACTGTCACTGTGCAAATGGTGAGGACTTTGGCCTTGTCTTCTTTAACTTTTGAGTCTCTAGGACCTGCTACTGAGTATGTGCTTAGTAAGTATTTATAGGGTACACAAGCCAACCCATACTTCTGCTTTGGACCAGGTGCCCAGAATTCACATAATAAGTCCCTAACCCCCTAAGTGATTGTATTTGGAGATGGGGCTTTAGGAGGCCATTAATGTTAATGAGGCTTTAAGAGTCCCAAAGTACAGGCTTGTTATCAGACACGCAGTGTCCTGTGGTTCCAAGATCTTGTCCTGTTCAAAAAAACTGAGTGGAGAAAACCAATGAATGCAAAAGTTTCATTTATTAAAGATAAAAGAAGGAAAAAGTAGAAGTGAAAAAGAAGATCGAAAAGAAGAAGTAGAAGTGAAAGGAAGACAAGAGAAAACACACTCCACATGCAGAGCGGGTCACAGGAAGAGGAAAACAAGCAACCACTAGTCCAGTGACCACCACCTTTCATATCCTTCTCAGATCAGATCTGGCTTTTGGAAGCCATGCTAGGCTGTGGTTTGCCAGTTTTCTTTGATTGACATGTCACACCATATTGTCTAGCCTCTTTGTTAGCTCTAACCTCCTACCTCAAAATTTCTGACTTTATAAAGAGAGAAGACAGAAGGTTCTTTTTTTTTTGCTTGCAAGCACAAAAGGAAGCCTATATGAAGATGCAGGGAGGGGGTAGCCCTGTTGCAAGTCAAGAAGGGGCTCTCACCAGTACTCCACCTACAGGCTCTGACCCTGGACTCCTGGCCTTCAGATCCTGAAGAAACATACTCCCGTTGCTTACATCAGGTTATGGTATTTGTTACAGCAAATACCCCAAGCAAACCAAGCAGATTATCCCCAAAGTAAAGCAGAAAGTTTGTCTCAAGGGAAAAGTAACTTTTGAATTTTGTACACATATACCTTTATATTTATATATCTATATATTTATATATTATATTTATATTCATCTCATACATAAAAATAGAAAGCTAGATTTATTAAATATATCAAAGGCAAATATAGGGAAAGTAATTACAAATGCCACATTTAAGTCCATTTAATGAGGAAAGTGCAAATAAAACTCTTGGTCAGTAATTTGAAATATATTTTGTACCAAACAGTCAACTAGACACCAAATCAACAAAATAAGCCTTCTGCTTCCTATTGAGATAACTCATTATTAACTCCTAACAAGACAAAGAATTTTATGCAGTCAGCAACAGCAAACTAACACACACACACACACACCACACTAAATATATTTTTTTCCACAGTGATTAAATATTTGAAAAATACAAGTTATTCCTGTCTCTACATTTCAAGCATTTTGATAATTCTTTCAACACCACAGAGGAGCTTTTGTAAAAATAATTTTTAGCCTCTGGTGTGTAATATATGTACCTTTTAGTATATAGTGCAATGAATTCTGATCATGCACTCACAGATATTATACTAAGATAGATACAGAGAACTTGCATTACCCCCAAATGTTCCCTTATGTCTGTTGATTCTTTCACACTCCCCTACCCCATGTGACAACTGGTCTGCTTTCTATTACCACAGATTAGCTGTCGTCTCACCAAGAAATCCATAGAAATAGAATCATGTATTACTTACTCTGTATTTATCTTCTTCTACTTGACAATCATGTTTTTAAGATTCATTCACATTGTCATGTTTGTTAGTAGTTGTTTCCACTTTATTGCTGGAAAGTATCTGTGCTAAACCAATCTGCTAGGTATTTCTTATTTAAGTTGACACCACAGTTAACTATCATAGCCACGGAGGCTTTAAAAGTTGGGCTAACGGGATGCTATGGCAAGTCAGCTTGATTTTAGTGATTTTCTGGAAAGAATGATCACCCCAGTTTTTCTAAATTGGGGTTCTTTGAGGTGGCTTTTACTTGGCTCCAGTGGCTTCATAGAATTACTAACATACTAACATTTTGGCATCAGATATGTGAACTGCTATAAGAAAAATAGGTCCCATTTATTCCTTCCTCTGTGTAGCTAAGGACTCTATACCTTATTTCATGCCTGCAGTTGTAGTCAGGGTTTTGCAAGGAGAATAAGACAATATAAGACATGTAATTTATAGTATTATTTTATGATAGTCACCCAAAGAGTCAAAAGCAAAAGAAAGAGTGCAGGAAATCTGTCCACACATTAAAACCCAAAGAATCCAGCTGAGGCCTGGATCTCATGGCAATGTCCTGCATGAGTTCAGCTGAAGACCTACAGCTCATGACAATGACCCTATGAGTTCAACTGGAGACCTAGAGCCTGTGACAATGACCCATGCAAGCCTATTTCACAGATCTGTGCTGGGAAGGCCCAAAGGTCAGCATGGAGGCTAGAAAGTCTGTGCCTTTGGGATGAAGGATTGTGCCAACAGGCTGAGGGTTCTGTACTGGAGCCAGGAAATAACACTCAAAATGAGGACCAAGGCTCCCCCAAAAGTACCACAATCATTCTCAGTGACAAAGAAGTCCCAGGCTGTTCTCTGATGATGAGAACATCAGAGTATATATCAGTAAAGAAGCCTGACAAGCTCCTCTGGGAGGGCCAATGGCAGCTGGAGAACCAACACCACCCGGGAGAACCAACAACCCCATTTCTTCCTTTCTAGCTCTCCCTTTTATGTTGGCAACAATCTTCTGGCGGGCCATCCACACTCAGAACCATGCTGATTCAGTTCAGCTGGTTGTTATAAGTTGAACCACCAGCTGTCAGTTCACCACACCTGCAAATCAAGTCTTTCTGGGCATCTACTGTCTACAGTTGTCATGGAGCTCATAGTCTAAAAGAGGAGCCAGAGACTTGTGACGTGTAGACTAGAAACTGTGGAAACTTATTAGGGAAGCTAAACCAATGTCAGGGACAACTAAATCCTTGCTGAGGAAGTGATCTTTGGCCTGAGGCTTGGACAACAGATGGAATTAGTCAAGCCAGTAAAAGCATGGAACAGTGTTTCAATGTGAATAACATATGTGCAGGTTTGGAGGTGGGGAGGGCCCTGGTAGGTAGGAAAAGTTGGAAAACATTTTTGTGCATTTGAAATCTAGAGTTGGAGGCAGAGAAAGGCTGGCGAGCCAGACTGTGCTTGATCCAGGGTCAGAACAACTGTAGAGGCTCACTGTTTTGGATAGTGAGGATGGGCTTTGGTTTTTAAGTGTTGTTCACTCTGGAATGACAGTGATGTTTGACAAGCACTTGTGTAATAACAACCAAAGAACTGAATCCCAGTGCATTCTTAAGGGAACTCAGAGGAGGATATGTCCAGTAGTTTCTCAAATCAATCATTTGGAATAACAATGTCAGTTTATTTATGGCAGTCACCTTACAAATCAGTTTGTTAATGAAATTCTAGTTCACATTATCCCCTCTAGGAAAATAATTTTGGTCTTACAGGTGACCTTCTGAGGCAGAATTCTGAGGGCACATGCCAGGTGAGGACTCGCTTCTACCATTATGTTACCTTTAGCTAAAAAATATTTAATTTTCAATGTTGTTAATCTGGTACTTTTCAGAGACAATATTTACTTTGAAAAGTTAATGCTTACCATACCAAAAAGTTTGGTGCACAAAAATCCAAGAAGTTGATTAAAAAGTAGTCAGTGATAAATATCTGCATACTTATTGGCAACATTTACATTGGAAATTACATCTCTGTTTTGCATTTATAGTAAGTGAATAAATCTGGTATTGCAAATTCTCAAGACAATTACAGGGAGACCAAGACAAGTTCAGTCATTAATCATAATGTGGAACTAGAAACAGCAGAAAAAGAATTAAAATGAAACTCTCTGAACCAAAATAATACATATTGGAAAATGTACAGATTGCCTGGTCAGTTATAAGACTCAAGTAGTATTTCTCTTTCTAAACTCTGACTTGACCTAGAATAGAAAACAGTGATGAAGGAAACAACTTTTTTCTTTAATTAAACAGGGTAAGAATTAAGGAATACATTTTTATGTTGAAATTGCTTTTAAAATTAAGGTTAGTAAACTATCCACACTGGCATAACTATATTATAACTGTCAAAATATTACAGGAGTAAAATATAGATAAAATTGAAAATTTGGCCTTTGAGTTAATTAAAAAATTTTTACCCCAGAGGATATGTGTAATACCTTGGGTGTACTGGCACACCGTGGTGACTCATGCTTGTAATCCCAGCACTCATGAAGCTGAGGCAGGAGGATCACTGTGAGTTGGAGACCTGGATGGACTACATAGTGAATTCAAGGCCAGCCTGAACTAAATAGCAAGACCTTGTTTCAAAAAACCAAAAAAAAATATGATGTCTAATATGACAAAAAAAGTGTTAGGTGTGACATGACATTATTGGAATAAGAAAACATCAGACTAATGAATTATTTAAACATGCATATCACCGGTGTGTTATCAGTTTGATAGAACACTGTTCTTTTTGTGGCTACATAGGAAGAATTTTCTAGTTATACAACTGGGTTTTAGAAACACTCACACATGAATATAAGAGGTTAGGATGATTTTATTACATGTACAGCTCCAAATTCTGGGTATATAAGGTGCTAAAGATTAACTTCTCAAAGACTTTATTTTTGGCTTACATTCTTGATCCATAATGGCCATGAAATCATTTTTTTTTAATTTAAAAAAATTTTTTTAAAAATTTACTTAAAGAGAAAAAACAAAAAAGAAAACAACCAAACAAAACAGAAAAAAGGTAGCAACAACACAGAATTCCAAAGGCAAAAAATAAAAGAACAACAGAACAAAAACAAAAACACTAAGAAATCCACCACTTGATAAGTTACATATTGTTATCCTTGGAAATAGTTGTTCAAGTTACAAAATTAAAGCATACAAAGTAGACATTCAAACAGTGAGACTATTAACAGTTCTGCTCAACAATCTAACAAAAACAGTAATGTGGTCATCTATCTTACACACTTAAACATACATGCAGTTTATATCCTTTAGAGCACTTTCTTTTCCCCTCTCTTTTTTTAATATATATATATATATATATATATATTTTTTTTTTTAAATTTTATTTTAAAGGGGGTAAAATTAAACACAACAAAACAGAACAGAACGGGACATAAGAAAGCATAACTTTCAAAGCTAGACAACCCGAGATCTTTACTATCTGTCATATTGTCTCCCGTTCCCTTCCAAATGGTTGTCCATATCTTTGCATATGGGGAGCTCATACTAAATAACATATCAATCTTTTCACAAGATGTGCAGTTCACTGGCTCCCACTTGCTAAGGGGGGGGGGACATGGGACAGGGGACAGGATGACATGAGATATTCAATTCTCAGCTGGCTCCTCGGCAGGCTGACATCCACCCCCCAGTGAGGGGAGGAGCTCCTTGTTCTCCCGGCACCCCGAGTCAACCGCCCGGTGCAGGTCCTGATGCACCAGGGTCCCTCCTCTGTAGGCCCCCCAAAGTCTGCCATACTCACCTGCTATTTCTTTCTGATGAATTGACCATTCCATTTCCAAAGTTCTGAAATGGCCATCAGACCACAGAAAGAGTTCTCTTTAGGCTCCTGTTTGAAACCAGCAGCTATAGCAACTTACTGGCCTTGCTTCAGGGCCAGCATGAAATCATTTTTATTCTTTCTTTTTCCCCTTTCATTTCAATGGTTTCTGGAGCAAGATCCCTGACTCCAACCCATCTATGGGCTCATCCTGGTCTCTTGCACCCTTTCTGCGCTGTTAAGCCACAGCGAATTGCCTCTTTTCTGTATTGGTGTTTTCATTTACAAATTGAATTAGTTTTCTCAAATGGTTTTTATTGTGTCATTTCCTGGGCAGAAAATCTATGGAAACGCATTTTACTAAATAAATATAAATTCTGTTCTTGCCTTTGGGATCTCGCTTTTCTTTCAGCTTTTCACTAGTATCTGCTATTTATTCTCCAACAGGAATGCACATGTTTGTTAGGTGAACAATAACAGTACATTAGTGCTTTGAAAATTACTCTGGCCCATGGTGGCCTGTGCCAGGAGGAGTCAGGGAGTTTTCTGTTGGAGCCAGGAGGGTTGACCATCAACTTGAGGTAGGGTCTTGGCATGGAGATGAGTGAAGTAAAAGGATCACAACCTTCTTAGGAGGTAAGCTTTCCTATCACCCCCCCACGAGAAAGGCAGTTTATTAATTTTCTACCAGCTCTTTTACCCTCATATCTCACTTAAATGATCATTTCTTTTAGCTACGTGACTATGTGATCTTGTAAAAATTTTTTTAAAAATTTGATTTTGGCCATTCATTGAAATAACCTGATCTACATAGTTGTTTTAAGGCTGAAATGATTCAATTCTTGTAAAGCTTTTAGCTCAGTGCCTAGCACAGAGTAAGAGCTCAGTGAAAGTGAGCTGTTTGTGCTGCCACTCCGGCATCCTTGAATAGTCTGCAGTGGCTGATTTACATTCCTAGAATGCAATCTTTAAATCTTAGAACTGGAGGCGATCTTAGAAGCTGTCCCTTTATATGCTCTCATTTGCAGAGTTAGAAGTATAGGCTCAGGGATGGGAAGGCAACAGGCCATCACTGCTATGCCCCAACTACAGCCTGGAGCTTCTAGCTCCAATGTCCATGTTGCTTTTCTGTAGACTACAAACATTTTCTGTGCATCCGTCTGTGTTTTATCTCAAGTAAAATTCAGGTATCTTAGGGATATGGTCCCTGCTCTGGTGATGGGCCCACTACCTGGCCAAAAGTCTTGAGCAAAAATTCTTGGTAGCACACTAGCAGTATGGAAAAGAAATCCAGTATTCTGTGTTACAAGTTAGGTTACAGTGATTTATGGGCTGAACCATTTAAAGTTCTTACTTTTCACCTAATGGGAGAGATTAAAGCAACCTAAATGAGTCATACTTTGTTTAATAACCGTCTTGCGAGGCATATTTTCTAACCATGATTTAATGCTCCCAGGTCCTCATTGCTCTCTGGAAGGAAGTGACACATCGGGAGTTGCAATAAAATGGTTAGGATACCTCTGAGTGTACTCAGCTACCACTTGCAAATGTGGCCTTTTGGTTTATTGGGCTCTGAAGAACAATCCTGCACACCTCCCTTCAACTGTCATGCCCCTGGCAATTAGAAAACACAGATAGCTCTCCACAGTATGGGTTGGGAGACCCAAGTGACGGTTCAGAATCCTTCACTAATTCAACCAGTTTGTTCTCTGGACTCCTGTATTAAAAAATAAACATTACATTACATTTCCTTTGTTTCATATAAAGCTAAGCATTACTCCTAAGAGCCCTAAAAGGAATCAGTAGAATGTTTAATACTCCATTGTTTAACACAGGAAGATTTAGGACTTGATCACATAAAAATGGTGGGTTTGAGGTTTTCCACAGGGAAATAAATTCATTCTTAGTTGTCATTTTAGGAAACTAGTAGAACTCAGCTCATGGTATCTTTTTATTTTATTTTATTTATTTATTTTTTTAATGTTACCTGTGTTTGCTTTTTCTTGCTCTCCAGATTCCATTTTATCTTTCTTGTTCATGACATCTATGTTTTTCATTCCAATCTTCTTTTACTTCTTTTCCTCATCTCAGTTTTTAATAATAAACTTCAAACTTTCTGAACTATCCCCCAAACAATAATAATAACTATAATAAGTAAAAGACTGTCATGTTTTTCTTACAATGTCTAACTCTTAAGAACACTGGTTTTTCCAAAACAGAGGAATTTAGAATTGGAAGGGGCTTTACAAGGATGTGGCAGCCAGCCTCTGGGGCTCCCTGGCGAAGTTTGCTCCTGTGGGACCTGAGTTATGACCCCCAACAGTTTGCTAGAACCTACTAACGCTACCTCATGGAAAAACAGGTTTTGCAGATGTGATTGTTCAGACTCTTGTGATGAGGATGTAATTCTAGGTTGCCTTGATGAGCTCTGAGTGTAACCACAAGCATTCATACGAGTGAGAGGCAGAGCGGACTCTGCACAGCAGCAGAGAAAACACTGTGACCATAGAGTTAGAGACCTGAGTACTGTGGTCACCTATGCTGGTGACCATGAAAAGCTGGGAGTCTGGGTTCTTCTCCACAACCTCTGGAGGGATCAAAGCCATGCAAGCCCTCGGTGTCTGCCTGCTGGGTGTGATTTCAGATTTTTTTTCAGTACTAGGATTGGATGCAGGAGTGCTCTGCCTCTAAACTGCATTTCTATTTCTTTTTATTTTGAGACAGGGTCTCACTAAGTGCCAATGTGGATTCTCTGGTCTCAACTTGCCAAGTAGCTGGAATTTCAGCCATGTGCCACTGTACTGGCCTGATTTCACTTTTTTTGCCTGAAGCATGTGAGAGAATCAATTCCTGATGTTTCAAGAGATAAAGTTTGTGGTAATTTATTATAGCAGCCCTGGGGAACTAATATATTCCTTCTGTAAAAAAATTCTGTTACTCTCTTTTTACTGGCTTAAAAGAATTTGTTATATATTTTGGACATGAAATCTCCATTGTATATATAAATTGTAAATAACTCATCCAGGGCCTTGCCCTTTCACTCTTTGAATGATGTCTTTTCATGATAATGATTTTTAATTTTAATGAAATCCAAGTTACTAAACTTTTCATTTCTGGTTGGTGTTTTGGGGGTTCTATTTAAAACATCCTCTTATTCCTCTAAACATTTAGGTCTAAAATACATCTAGAATTTATTTCTCTGTATGGAGTGAGGTAGGGATTAAAATTCATATTTCTGTATATTCCTTTGACCCCAGTACCTTTATTTAAAAAATGTTCATTTCTTGCTACACTGAACCCATATCCTTGTCAAAAATCAAATGAATATATATGCCAATTTTGGCTATCTGAGACAGAGATACCAAGACAGAATTAGAAGAAAAGAGATTTATTAAGGATAAATGTAAAGGAGAGAAGGATACATGAAAGATGATATTGGAAAAGGCAAAGGAAAGCTTCATACCGGTGAAATCATCTGTGAGATGGAGTGAAAAAGGAGGAAGGTATAAGGAGAGGCTCAGTCAGCAGCAGAGCCAGAGAGAAATCTGGCTGGCTCTAAGGAGAGCATCAAGGCAAAGCCTACCTGTTGGAGCCAGACTGAACTGGAGTAGCAGGGACCAGACCCTGGAACTTCTCAGAGTTATCAGTGGAACCTTCCCAGGAAGAACACGGCTGTCTTAGTTACTTTATCATCACTGGAACAAAAATACCCTATATCCACAAGTTAAAGGAGCAAAGGTTTATTTGGACTCACAGTTAGTAGAGGTTTCAGTTCAGAGTTGGCTGACTCCAAGGCAGGGTGGCATGGCGGAGGAGAAACAGCTCACAGCAGAGAAGGCAGGAAGCACCAAACCTTCCTTCCCCTTTTATCCCATCCATGGTACAAGCCTATTGGTTAGTGTCATTCACAATCAGGGTGGGGGGTTCCTGTCATGCATACCGATGCTAAACCACAGTCAGTGGGCTCAGCCAGTTATTGCACATTCAACATCTGGTATCTTACACCCCATGATCTAGCCACCTCTCCAAAGCCCCACCTACAAGTGCATGAGGCTTTGGAGGAACATTTAGATATAAGCTGTGACAGTGCCCTAGATATGAATGCTGTAGTCAATTGTGTGCTGTAGTCAGCACACACTGGTGATTTGTTGCCTGAAGGAAGATCTGAGCAACACATCTACATGTCATATCCTCACTATCCTTGTACCATGCAGATCCACTTATCCACACATATTCAGTTTCCATGGTTCCCATTGACCTCTTTCTAAGAAAGTTCTTAAAGAGCAAGGTTATTGGGCTGAACAGCAGCCATCACTTTTTGGAGTGGTTCTCAATGCTGTAATAGATACTTCTTGCCACCCTCAACCATTTTCCTCACTTTCAACTGTTATTTTACAGGTGTTGGAAGTGTACCTGATAGTGGCCTACAAACCCTGATTTATCACAATTCTCAGAAACTGTACCTGTTACAGGCCAGGGTTGCTGTATCCATCCAGTTACAGTTATATGTGGGCAAGGAAATACCCAGAGATACTTTAAGGCATCACCTGCCTTCACACATAGTCCACATGCCTCATCCCATGGATCAGTGTTAGTTTCCTCTGCCAAATGCAGCACTAGACACAGGTGTCCACAGTGTCAGGCAGCCAGTGGGCCCCCTGATTTGTCCCTTGGCTAGAGGAAGCCACCTCAGAGGATGAGAACCTATAAGCATGCAGAGAAGAAAGTACCATATACCTTCAAAGAGCATGAAGAACCATGGTAAAATGGGGCCACTCCTACCTCCACTCATAGTCCCCTGACCCTTCAGTGGGGAGCACTGCATGCTGATGAGGACTGCCTCACAGCTGGTGCTCCACTGGGCAACTACTCCTGGATGGTGTCCAACCAGTGCACCCAGGACACAGTTTTACTTCACACTTCCTTCACTTGTGTAGTCTAGATGCTAAAATGGAATCTTAAAATTTAATACTTCACAGACAAAAATATTCTTCTGAGAAACATTGTCGAGCTTTTTCCTTTTCTAAAATACCTTTTCTCAATTTTTTTTAAAAATTCTAATTTCTAAAGAGAAGCCTCTGTAGCCAGCCCTCCTCTCATTGACTTATATGAATGGACCTGCAGAGTAAAGAGTCTGAGGAGCAGTAGCATATCTTTTTGAAAAGAACACATAGACGCCATGTCAGAGGTCATGGTCCCATTTCTGTTCAGCAATGAGGACAGCCAAAAGTGGCTCAGAGATGAAACAGCTCAGTTCTTGTCACTTATCACACTGTATTCCCTATTGTCTTCCTGCACCCATGAACATATGAGGAGACTGAGATTGGAGGCAGCACAAAGGACTGTATATCTCTTTCACAGCTGGCTCTGATAAATATTTCATCTTCCTCCCAAAATCCTGTCTTCCAAAGTTTGGGGAAGCAACTAGTAGTACAGGCCCCAATTCTAGTGGCACTGGTGGGATGCCATGTTGTAAGGTGTCAGGCATTCTGTGAGCACCTGCATAGTATGGCTGGGTGATGTTGTTGGGCACAAAAGTAAACAGAATTGGAATGTTTATTTCTGCCAGAGCAGATCACTGATCTTCTAGGAGTGAGAGGGCCCAGCAGACTTGCCACCTTGTGGCCAGCTGGTGATGATGCCAAACTGTGCATTCAGAGGTACTATTAAGTAGCTCAGCTTTAGATTAGTGGGAGACCAGGATGTTGGGTCCATTTGTAACCACTCCTAAGCATGACCAGAATGCTGACAGCTATCTATCAGGGAGACTTAGAGTGAATCCAACTGTGGGCTTAGTCCAAAGTGGTGTCCCTTGTGGCCATAGGTGTGAAATGGAGGTGGAGCTGGTGCAAATTTGGTGAATGACATTAGAGTCTATGTTTCCTCTAACTGGTTTAATCACTGACTCTTAGACTAAGAGTGTACATGTATATATGTATGTACACAGGTAAATACACTTTACATATGTGTGGATAAGCATATATATTTATTATGAATTTTGCTGATGTGAAAAATGTGTAGTATAAGTTTATAAATAGCAGTAAAATAAAAATATTTTTTCATTAAATTCCACATAGTCAATTGATTCTAATAGAATGCTTTTTTAATTTTTGCCAAACTCTTATATCATAGCTGACCTATGATGGCACTTGCAAATGAATGTAGTTTGGTAAAGACATCGACATTTTTATATCAATCAACTTTAATGAGTAAGGCAAAAGTGAAACAACAAATACATAGACTGGACCTTTACTCTTCTACTAATGACACGACTGATTTATTAGCTGAATTAAATAATGCTGAAATAATATTTTCTCAATTTTTTGTGCTATATTCTACATAATGGTTATAGAAATAACATATGTAAGTTTAATGTACTTTATTTTTCTCTATGTATGTAGTTTATAGAAACAATAAATTAAACTGTCACTTGTAGTAATTGTCAGGGTGAGTGGTATAAATTCTTCTGAAATGGTAATTTCAAGTTACCCACATGTTATAGCTTGTTTAAATGTTCCCCCAAAGCCTCATGTAGTCATGGAGGCAGCTGAGTCTAGCATTTGTAATTGATTCATTGTCTAGTGCTGGGATTGGCAGTATAAGTGCTGCACCCACCCAGAGGCAGAGCTGGCATACCATATAAAGGAGGAAAAGAGGCCATGTTTTCATTTTTTGTCCTATTCTTTCTTGTCACCTGTAGCAGACATGAACAGCTGCACCCTAACCATACCACCCTGCCTTGGACCCAGCTTAGTATGGACTGAAACCTTCAAAAACTGTAAGCTAAATAAACCTTTCCTTTCTTCATTTTGGGTGTCAGGTATTTTGTCTCAACAAGGAAGGAAAGGTAACCAAGACAGACTTTGGTACCAGGAGTGGGGTCATTGCTGTGACTGTACCTGACCATGTGGTTCAAGAGTCTTTGACAATGACTTGTGGAAACCCTTTGGGAAGGTTAAGAGATGTTGCCTGAAAGAGTGGTACTAGAACAGCTTGGGTAGTTTTGCATGGGACACTCTGGTCAGAGCTCAGGAGACCAGATAAAAATGCTGATAAAAATCCTGCTGGTAAAACCAGGCTCAGGAGGTTTCTTCTGGAAAGAAGGGATGCATTGGTTGCTGGACTCCAGATGATGTGTGTTATGTCTTGGGAGAAAGTTTGTCTGCATTTTGCTCATGTCCAGAGACTTTGCCTGAGACAAAGATTAAGGATGGCAGACTGATTAATCTGGCAGAAGAATTTGAAGACAGTTGAATGCTGAGGTGGTGACATGGCTGTTTTTCGGAGTTTTTAGCCAGATTTATGTGCAAATCAAGAGCAAAGAGTCCAGAAGGATGGTTTAAAATGTTATGAGTTTGGCCAGAAATCTGTGGACTAAAAAGATAGTATATGATTGCTGAGAAGGAGGAAAAAAATAAAAAAAGATGTTCTGGGGGCATCACAGGAAGTGCTAATGGGTCTCTACTCTTTGAAGCCTCAGAACTGCATAAGTAAAAGATTTTGCTTGGAGAAGTTTTGGGGACCTGGCCTAGATCCCCAATCTCCCAAATGAGTGTATGGCAAAAGCTTAAATAAATGAGACAAGTGATAATATTTTAGGGCTACAGGAGAATCAAAGCCCTCTGCAGAGTTTGAGACACTGGGGGCTAAGACAAGGAATGTCTCTGGGTGGTTGTATTTATTTAGTTTTCAAATAAAAAATGGGTTAGAGTGGAAAGCACAGGAAACTGAACAGACCTTGGGAGTGGTTCAAGGACTTTTTCAAGTAACAGCTTATGTTAATTTAGGAGAAGTATCTTAGGAGAAAGCCTCCATGTTGCAAAATGCCTGTAGCTACAGTCTTTATTTAGTTAATTGGAGTTGGAGCCAGGTGTCCTCAGCTGTGACTTTATCTTGCCCTTTGAGATGTCTCTTTGTTTTCATATCTGCCATGCCCCAGCCATGCCAAAACTCTGTATGTGTGTTCGATTTCCAGTTTCAATGGCTCCCAACAGAAAAGAAAGCTGCAGAGCACCATGTTCCAAAATGAAGGCAGTGGCCACATGAGATTACAAAATGGTGGTGGCCATACGAGGTTCCAAAATAGCAGCAACCACACTAGGTTTCAGAGCAGTGGCTGCATAGAGAAGGTTTTCCTCACAATCAAGTTCAGAGTGCTCAGTGATCCAGATGCTTGACCCCTACAGCCAAGAGAGAGGAAAGCCTGGCTACTGCTCTAACTGGCAACAGACCATGGCAGCATCTGTGTGGCACAGTTTTAGGCACATGGAGAATGCACGAGTTCTGAGGTTAAAGAGGCTTCCACTCCAATTTTAGGAGGCCCGGGAGGCCAGGCAGTGTGCCCATGAGAGGGCAGTATGTGAAGCTGTGAGTGTGAAGCCAAAGGTGTAATGGAGAACCCAGAAGTTTGGAAAAGCCATAAGCGTGGATCATCTAAGGAAAGCTGCAAGGATTGAGCAGCAGGCCTAAAAGAGAAGCCATGGGAGTTAAAACCTCTGGTGGCACAGCTTTGGAGTCACTCAAGCCTTTTGGAGCTCACAGCCAGATTGCTTCAGATGCTAAGCATGGAACTCCAGGACTTAATGTTTGCACTTGTTTTAGTTCCATTCTTTGCATCTCCTTGTTTGTATCTTTTTAAATGGTAATGTTTATTTTGTACCATTATATGTTGGAAATGTTTAAATTTGTTTTCATTTGTACAGGGGATTATAGCTATGAGTTTGCCTTAGATTTCAGAGGAGACTTGGGAGTTGAAGTTTCAGCAATGCTAAAACTGTTAGGACTTTGGCAACTCTTGGAGATGGACTAAATGTCTTTTGTGTGAAGAATGTACATGAGTCTTTGGGGGTCTAGGAGTGGAATGTTATGACTTGTATAAATGTTCCCCCAAAGCCTCATGCAGTCATGGAGGCAGCTGAGTCTAGTATTTGTGATTGGTTTGTTGTCTAGTGCTGGGATGGTTAGTGTGAGTACTGCCCCCATCCAGAGGCAGAGCGAACATACCATATAGGGGAGGAAAAGGCCATACTTTCCCTTTTTACCCTGTTTGTTCTTGTTGCTTGCAGCAACCCTAATGGCTGCCCCTTAGCCATGCCACCCTGCTTTGGAGCCAGCTTAGTATGGACTGAAACCTCCAAAAACTGTAAGCTAACTAAACCTTTCCTTCCCTCATTTTGAGTGTCAGATATTTTGTCTCAACAAGGAGAGGAAAGTAACCAAGATACCACATAGGATCACAGAATAAAATTTATTGACATATAGTTCCTCAGACACAGGAGGGGACATGAGTTGGTTGCTGCGGACCTCATTTTACAGAGGAAGTTTTATTTATTTATTTATTTTTAAATTTTTTATTTTAAAGAGAATAAAATAAAAAAGAACAGGACAAAGAAAATCAGAACAGAACAATGCAAACAACACAGCACTTCACAACCAGACATCAACAGTAGCTACCATAATGTCTCTTTTCTTCAAAATAGTTGAGCATACCTTCACACACATTAATATCAAACATAACAATACAGTATAAAACCATTCAAAAGAATGAAAGCATTATAGGACTTCAAAACCAAATAACAGGAAATGAACAATGGCCACTATAATATCTCATTTTCCTCAAAAAATTTGTCTATACTATCATACAGAATAAAATCAAATAAATCACAACAGGAGAACCAACCAAAACAGAAGGACAAAAACATGGTAGGACTTCAATGCAAGATGATAGACAGTAAAACAGCAATGGGTATCATAATGTCTTGTTTTCTTCAAAATAGCTATTCATACCATTACACATAATAAAATCAAACAAAACAGAGTAAAACCAATCAAACAAATGAATGAAAGCATTATAAGACTTCAAAGCAATGTAATAGGAAACCATGATTATCATAATATATCCCATTATATTCAAAATAGCTGCCCCTACCATCTGACAGCATAGAATCTAACAAAACAAGACAACAAAGCCAAACCTAACAAAATTGTGTAAAGAATGCAAGAGTTCAAGATAAGAAGAAATTGACAGTAGTTTCCACCTTCACCTCCCAGGTATTTCCTTCCCTTTGCTCTTACATTAACTATTTTACTTTTGGATCCCATTAACTCCTTCTGTTTCTTATGCTAGGGTTCACACATATGAGTTTGAACTGTTTCAGCTGTGAACATGATCTCCAGTTGTGTTCATTTGCCTACAGGAGCCTTGAGATTATCCTACTTTATAGCTGAGTAGTTTTCCACTACATGAAAATATGATATCTTTCTTATCCATTCTGTGGTTGATGGGCAAGTTACTCTTGCTTTTTTTTTTTTTTTGGTCTCCTGTCACATGAAACAATTGTTTTTACTCCTTTGATTTTCATTCTATGAATTTCCTTTCCAGTTAAATGTGTTTCTTGTGTACAGGTAATGATGGATCTTGTTTCTTGATTCACTCTCCCTATGTTTCTTTTTATTGATGACCTGAGGCTATCTACATTAAAATGGTTACAAGTGACATATATTGGTTTGTCTCTATCCTGCTATCCTCCTGTTGTTGGGCCTCCACTTTTCCCCTTCATTCAATTGCCTGTCTTGTTTGGCGATCCTCCCACAGAGGAAGTTTTATAGAGTAAAATCACAAGGTGAGTACAAAATCATAAGGTGGACACAGTTTGGGATAAAACTATCATCAATCAATAAGATTACAAGTACAGCAATTTAGGTAATATTGATCCAATGGGGAAGCAGGCCACATAGTAAGTGTACTTGGAAAGAATGAGACCTTTTTAGGAAGGAATGAATTGGAGAAGTCCTGGTCACCCACTTGGGTAACTTATGTCTATCTAGACTTTATCAGAACAGGTGATACCAATTATAGTACAATTTCAAGTTTTGCATATTCCTCAGGGAGGCACACAGGCCTGGTCAGTCCAGCTTTATGCTGAGGTCTGGACTTCGACACATGCACCTCCAGCCACGGTTGCAATGTGTTCTCATCCTCTGCACTGACTCCTTCAGGGGCCCAGCCCTGTCTGACTGTCTAGAATGTTTCTACCTAGCTTAAGTGTCTATAATAATACTATGACTATAGAGGAAGAGTGAGAAAAAGTTACAGAAACATAGAACAAGAACAATAACCTAGCATAACAGACAACACAAGGGGTATGTGCTGCTCTAGAATTTCAAATTTTGAAATTCTAGAATAGAAACCTTACTCTTATAATGATGATGGTGATTAATTAGGAAAGCAATTGGTCCTAGAGGTACAATAAAGGCAATTTCGAACACTAATAAAGAGTAGCCATCAAGATCCAACTCATGACTTATAAAGATAAAGAAAATACTTTAGTGGGGATTTTGTTTCCCTCTACTCATATCATTTCAATGCAGATGGAACATATGATTTTGAAAGAAAAAAAGGATCAATTTAGCTTTTACTTTATTTTTGGTTCACTCTTCCATATTCAAATTACACTTGCTGCTTCAGTGTGTGAACAGAGTACAGGCAAGCGGCACAGCACAGTGGGGCTGCCACTGATGGACATCAGCTCAGGAGTTGCTCAGCAGTGTGAAATGCATAAAAAACATTAGCTAGGAATAGCAGAAGTGGATAGTCAGCATACACTAATAAACACCACGAGAAAAACAAAGGACATCCATGGTTTATAAAGATAAGCTAGATAATTAATAAGTTAATTACTCCAACTTTGGATATTCTTTATATTTGAGTAAATGGCATTATTTACCCTAAATCAAATTGTGGGAAATAATAGGAAATGCAGTATAATACTTATGAGAAATTGTGGTTTCACAAAACACCTAGTAGGAGACGTTGGCCTAATTCCTATTATAGACAGCTAAGATAGGTAGAAATATTCTAAGCAGTCAGACAGGGCTAGGCCCTCAGAGGATTCAGTGCAAAGGATGAGAACACATCAGCACGGTGGCTGGAGGAACATCTGTTGAAGGCCAGGCCTCAAAATACAGACGGGCCTACATGCCTCCCCAGAGGATAAGAAAATTGTTATCACTTGGTCCACTAAAGTAATGGTAGACATCAGTCACCCAAGTGGGTGACAGGTACCTCCTGATTCATCTCTTACAAAAAAATCTTGTTCTTTCTAAGTACATTTGCTGTGTGATGTTCTTCTCTATTGGATCAATATTGCCTAAGCAACTACACTTTAAATCTTATTGCTTGTTCACAGTTTTAGTTCAGTAATATCTACCTTGTGATTTAGTTCTATAAAACTTCCTCTGTGAGGTGGGGTCTGACATAACCCATTTTTTGATCCCCTTCTGTCTCTCAGGAGCCGTATCTTGCAACAAATTTTTCCTACTCTCTCTCTCTCTTTTTTTTTTTTTTTTTGTCTTTTTGAGACAGGGTTTCACTGTGCAGTTCAGGTTGGACATGAACTTACTTTGTACCCCAGGCTTTAAATCACAGTGATCCTCCTGTCTTAGCCTCCTGAGTGCTGGGATTGCAGGCATGTGCCACCACACCTGGCATATTTTTCCTTTTCTTAACCTGTGTAGTTCCTTAGAATTCATTCTTTGATTTTTGGGAATATGAACTCAGCATATCTGACACCTAATAGGTTCAGAGCTGTGCTTTTTCATATATCTGTATTTTAAATTCAGAACTGTGAAGACTTAGGTGAGTGACAAAATTAGCATGTTGTTCTTTAAATTATAAAGATATTATTTATCTGCAAGGACAGTGTAGCTATTGTGGCTCTGTGACCTTCCTTTGCTCAAGATGGTGTTGTGAGCTCATTTCATATCTTTACAGTACTCACAGCTGATTTCCACTGAACCAGACACATGCTATATATACAGACAGATTTTACAGGGGATTCATGATCTTGGTAGTGGTAAGACAACATATCTTCAAGGCCTCAGGCTCCACTGTCCTTGACTGCTTCAACATGTATCTGCAATTGTTTCATCTGTCTAGTTCTTCTCTCTTTACCTCCACAATTGCCTGTCTCAATTCACAAATAAAGAGCATACCCCTCTCCTAGAATGACACTACAAGTGTCAAAACAGGTGAACCACCAAACCAACACACACTACGAATACTGGTGTCAGCAACCTAGCACAGATCTCATGTTTTTTAGCCTTGCTCTTCTGTGAAGGATAAAGCTCCATGCTAAGAAAGGGATGCCAACCCACAATGGGGCTGGCATGAATGAAATGTAGAGGAGATCTTGTTGTTACAGGGATTAAAATAATATGTTTATTTGAACTTTAAAGATAAAATCATCCATTTTTCCTAAGACAAAGTGGTCATCATATTTGACCAACTGTTTATAATATATAGTGGCTTTGTCAGCTAAGCTGGTTTGTAGGTATTTTCCATAAATTGAATGTGTTATTTCTCAGCTTCAAGAATGTGATGAAAATATAGTTAAAGTACATATGTCAGAAGATGGTTTCCCTGAATAGCTCATGTCCCTGTGCAGTATAAGCCTTCTGAGAAAAGGATGAATTTAAATAGCAAAATACCTGGGAAGCTAGAAATAGTGTGTCCCTCAGGAGAGACTGAGACTCCTACCCTCTCTGAACATGTTGGCTGAATGTGTTATTTTTAAGTAAAAGAGTAACAGATACAAGAAATAATATTTGGCTAAGCATTGTAACGTACTTCCCAGAAACTGAGAAGATGAATAGACCTAAGAGCAGGGTAGCAAACAATTCTGCAAGTATAGTAGATGAATTTGCTTTCACTAAAATGGAGTGAGGATCTCTTGAGTCATTAGCTGATACTTTAACAAATGCATACTTAAACTATTTTAGAAGTTTCAGCAGATAACATGGAAGCAGTTCAAAGAATGGAGTCATTGCTATGACAAATCCCTCTTTCCTTTTTCACTAGTACATGTAAGCAACTTAAAAGGCAAAACTAGAATCAAAGTTGATGCTTCACGTTTTCTCCTTCTAGCAATAGATAATAGTGATCTGAGATACAAGAGTATATACTGCCCCCACCACAGAACACCCCTCTAAAAATGCTTAAAATAGTCTGGGTTCCGAATGTTGCATCCTAGAAAATTCCTGTGTCAAGACCTAACTTCTCAGGAGGTGTTAGATCTTGAGGGTTGGGGCCTACAAGAATGGTATACATGCCCTTATGAAAAAGGGCCCAGAGAGCTGCCTTGCCCCTTCCACCAGTGGAGGACTCAACAACAAGATGTTGCTTTGCAAAAGCAAACCCTGCCAGGCACTGAATGAGGGAACACCCTGAGCTTGGGTTTCTCAGCCTCCAGAGCTATAAGAAATGAATGTCTGCTATTTATAAACTTCCTAGTCTGTGTTATTCTGCTATAGCATCCAAAATAGATGAGGATACAGCTATAGCCATTTTAAGAGGTGTATATTTTACATTTAACCAAATATTGTAATGTATTTTTTGATTGTGCATTAATAATTGTAATGACGACTTAATCTAAAATAATTTTTAACAGTGATAGTGCCTATGGCCAAAAGGAAGGTTAAATTTATAAGCACATTTTGGTGCAGAGAAATGAGACAATAAATAAAAGAATTTCAAGAAAAAAATGAAGATAAAATTCTGTGGAGGGAAGTGGAATGGCTATATGAGTTTTGGGAGAAAAAATATTTTAAATGAGCATATTTGCATTAGTATAAGTAGATTATATTAGGCTTCAGTTGTTACTGTTTTGATATCACTGAGTATATATAGAAAGTAATTTTTCTGTTTTATTTTATAATACCACACTTAATGATCCATAATATTTTCAATTAATTAAATTTATATTTAAAATTCAATTGTAAATTTAAAAGTGAAATTTGTTAAAAATTAAAAGATATATGAGGAAAAATAGTAAAAACTTACTATTCTGAGTTCTGTAGGACATTCAGTGGCATTTTAGTAAGCAATGTCTTCCTCTTTTTTCCCTCGTAGAAAGAATCATAATGAGTGGCATATTTTCAGTCAAGTTGAAATTTGTGCTAACAATAACATGGGGATAAAGACTGGAAGAAAGAAGAAATGAGCAGGGCATGTATTTCCCAAGGTCAGGGTTCACAAGGAAGTATACTACATGGTAGGGAGCTTGGCTACTGTGACCAGGGTGGATGATGTGTGGAAAGGAGAAGAGCCTCTTAGCAGGGGACCATTCAGGAGGGTGCAACATATTGGATACTACCTGAAATGAATCCATGGAAACAAGAAAAAGGAGCAAAATAGTCTGTGAGCTGGACATTTATTTAGGGAAGAGGTTAGAGAAGGTCATTTGTGTTTTCAAGAGTCAGGGAGAGGTGTTGGAAGGAGCTGAGAAGACTTAAGTCATCAAACTCCATCAGGAAATGTAAAACAGAAAACCATCCAATAGGCTGTGGTTGAGGACAGCAGTTCTGAGGCCAATGAGGAGGACATACAGTAGCAAAAAGCATGCATCTCTTGGGTGACAAAGGAGAATGCATTATATATACACACAAAGGTGTGTTTCATGGGGTGACAGAGGACACTGTATATGTATACATGCATGAGAATAAGGAGAAAAAAGCAACGGGAAATATCTTTTTTCTGATAAGTATTAAAAAAAGTGATACTGCAAATGAGTCCAAATTTAAATAGCTTTCTTTTCAGCTCAGGTTAACATGTTGATTTGCCATAATTATACTATTTTATCTTCCATAGTGTCTAGACACTGAACAAATACTGAATAGCAACTGTTTGCAAGGTAATCTGCTAGACATCAGGGCATGTGTGGGTGGGTTCAACCTGGCCCCTGCCCAGGAATTACTCAGAATTTTACAAAAACACAAGAATGTTGTCTTTGTTAGTTTTCTCATTGCTGAGACAAAATACCCAGAACCCTCAAGTTAGAGGACAAAAGGTTGCTTTTGGCTTACAGTTTGTAGAGATTTCAGTCAGTAGTTGGCTGGCTCCAAGGCAAGGAAGTGAGGCAGAAGGGCATGGCAGAGGAGAAAGAGCTCATGGCAAGGCAGACAGGAGGCAGCAGCAGCAAAGCAGCAGCAGCACCTTTCCCTTTTATCCCACCCTCTCATACCCCGGGTGGAGCTTCTGTTTTTAATGAATCCATTCGGCTACATCCAGAACTACGCTAATTCCAATCAGTGGACTAATTTAGTACCACACACTCTTAATCCCACTGTCACACACCCTAGATCAGTGGTGGGAAACTAGGGCACTCATGTTATTGTGTTTTTCTTTTATGATGAGGGATGTTGGTGTAGAGTTTTGTTTTCTAAATGAAAACCTCAGGATTCAGGTTTAATTGCAATGTTGGTTCTTTGCGATATACAAGTGGGTCTTGGGTTGAAGTTTGGCATTGGGCCTCTAAAAGGTTTGCCATCACTGCCCTAGATCCAGACAGCTCCAAAAGACTCCATTTATGAGTGCATGAGGCTTTTGGGGGACATGTAGACACAAACCACAGCCAGCAAGCAATGTGTTGTGTCATAAGAGACACAAGTCTTAACTTGAGAGGGCAGAAAGCATTCATTTATGCTTTCTTTTCACAAATATTTGTGTGACACACAGTACTGTGCAAGCAGCTGGGTCACAGCAGCAAGCACGGTGGCCTTTGTCATTCCTCCTGCAGCATGCGGAGGCATCTTGCTGACAGGGCTGAGGACAGCTGAGTTCTCTCTGCTGGTGGTTGCTTGAGTCCAATGTGAAAGTATTTCTTCTTCATTTGTGTGCAACTTTCTATTATCTTGCGTTTTTCTGCTTGCACATCGTAGGACCTCACAGTCAGTGCAGTTGTCATTATAACACAGCTGACCCTGCCTGGCCTAGTGTGACAGTCAAGGCTCTTCTGGTGTGATTCCAACTCATCTATCCGATTTGCCTCCTGTTATCCTTCCTCTCTCCAGTCATTCACCCCTCCTGATGCTTCTTGCCTCCCCTCTGGAAACACTGTACGTTGCCTCAGGCCCATGTTCCTTTCCTCTATGATCTCCGCCTGCAGCAACCCTTTTCCTTCTGGCTTCCAGTGTGTGTTTCCTTGACCTCTGCTTCTTGAAGGCCTCCTCCTCTGTCTTTTGGTCTCATCTCAGAGGGCAGCTCTTCCCTGAATCTTTCTCAGACTTCCCTTTTCTTTTTGTCTTCTCACGGTGCCTAGTTCTATAGTGAGCGCTGTTTCCAGGTATAATAATTTGGGCTCTCTCCTGATTCCCCACTCAGATCCTAATCTCCTTGCACAGTAGCCACCAAATGGAAAGGACTTCAAACTGTCTTTATTCATGGGAATAAAATAGTTGCTTATTGAGTGTGGTGCTCCTTAGTAATTGGATCACAGTGTGCTTAACGTAGATGTGGAGAGGCTGAATACTGGCTCCTTGTTTTTCAGAAATTAGACTCATGCTCCTAGAATCCCTGGGAGAACAAGGGCCCAGGGTAGGTGACGAATAGATGTGTGGTGCTTGTATCTGGAAGTACCCATTACATGAGGTCAATTAAACAACTCCTTCTTGGTTTTGCTCATCAGTGTCAGATATAGTGTTAGTGTTAGCAACCATGGCAGTTATTTTTGCTTTCGGAGACTTTATTCCATGGCAGTCTAGTTTGAGTACAGCACTGCACCTCGAGCTGGCATGTGCCACTGTTACCAATGTGTCCCAATTGCATCTAACAGGACTGCATGGTGAGAACCAGGGCTTTGGGTGCCTTAAGGCATTAGTGACACTTGGATAGCCTGATCCCCTCTGTTCAGGTTGCTCTGTTCAGTACACTTGAAGGTCTGTTGTTACTGCCTGCATTCCATGCACCCAAAGGCACAGTGATGAGTATTCACCAGAACTTAGGCACCGGGCTCTGCTCTGGGCCCTGGTGCTGATGAGCAAGGTCCACTGTCTGACCTACTGGAAGCCATGCAGACAGCGCTGGGCTAGCTGATCCACAGGAAGCATGTAGGCTGAGCAAATCTGCACCTCCTTGCTAGGATGCTCATAATCATCACTTCCCAGGCTGTGAGTCCCCGTGATGCCACTGGGACACCACAGTGCCTTTCTGTGTCCTTGAGCACACAGGCCTTCCTGATTTTCTGATTCTGCTCAGGTTCATGATCAATGGACTGTGTCTATTGCAACATGATGATGATGGCTTTCACTCTCAGTTCGCAGTGAAAATATTCTGTGTCCAGGATTCCCAAACTACTCCAAAACAGTGGTTTAGCTTCTTAATTTTTAAATTATTATTCTGTGATTCTCTGGGTCAGAAATTTAGGGTGTGGAGCAGGGGCTCATTTTTTTTTTTAAATTTTTTATTTTAAAGAGAATAAAACAAAAGAGGGCAGTACAGAGCAGATCAGAACAGGACAACATAGGCAACACAGTACTTTACATTAAGACAACCGGACATCAACAGTAGCTATCACCATATCACTTAGTCTGCTATAGTTGAGCATAGTTTCAAATACAACAATATCAAACATAACAAAATAGTATAAAGCCATAAAAAATAGTATAAAGCATAGAGTGAAAGAATTACAGGGCTTTCTGAACCAAATAACAGAAAATGATCAATGGGTACTATAATATCTCATTTTCAATAGAAAAATTTTGTTTAAACTATCACACATATTCAAATTCATTTCTGCTCTGCGTTGTGTAGGGCTCATCTTCAATGTGTCTTGTCACTGAATAACTAGAAGAGCCAGGGCACAGGTGGGTGCCTTCTCTGGAGTACCAGGTTCTGTGAGTGAGAGATCCAGGATCATGAGAGGAAGCCACTACCGTCTTCTGGTCTAGACCTAGAGACTGGCATGACTTGTACCTTATTCTATTGGTTATGAGTTATAAGACTAGCCCAGATCAAGGGCTTGAATAATAGGACAAGGTGATTCAGGGGGCTTCTTTGAGGGTTAGGTTTCATAGTAGTGTAGATTGGCATAGAATTTCTTTGTGTGTGCATAAAATTAAGTTAATTTTATATGGATTTATAATTAATAGGTTAGATAATCTAACAAATTAAACATCATCTCTATTTAAACCTTCAATTAAGCAGATGGTATGTAAGCACTCAAGAATCTGAGGCAAGTGGATAGTCACGAGTTTGAGACCAATCTGGGTTAACAATGAGTCCAGACCAGCCCAAACTACATAGTAAAACCCTGTCCAAAAAATAAAAAATTTTAAAAAGATGGTATATAGAAGCTATGCAGAAGAACTTACTATTTTGTGGCCCTATACCCCTGAAAATGAGTGCAGAAAACAAGGCACCAGTATTTATTGAGTACTTCCAATATACCTGGTGATTATTATATGTTATCTCATTTAACGCAATGATTAATGTGGTTTCTTATGTCTACAGAGAAGAACAGCAAATGCATGATGGGAAAGGGGCCGTGAATTCCTCCCTACCATAAGAGAGGGATTTTATTTCTCTAGACTTTAAGTCTGTGCTGGGTTTGTGGCCTGTCCTGTCTAGCAGAGTGCAAGGATGCTCTGAGACTGGGTCACAGGAATCTACACACACCTCTTGGTCTCTTTGAATCCTGCCATTACCATTGAGCAAAGCTGAGTCTCCTGCTAGAGGATGGGAAGATGCGAGACTGTACCTAAGATGACTGGACAGAGAGGAACTGTCTCAGCTGACACCCCCAGCACAGGAGAAAGACCAACCTAGATCAGGGGGAAGGCCACTGTGGACTGAGACACACAAATGAGCCTGGAAGAGGCAAGAGCCACTCAGCTGTCCTCTGCCCAAGCTGTTGACCAACATAATTCTACATTGCATACTCTCTATTTTAGAGCCTCTAAATATTGGGGCAGTTTACTGTCCAGGACAGACTCACTAGTCTGTGGAGGTCAGAGGGTTGAGACTGAAAGCTTGTCCAGAGGCACATAGCATAAGGTTTGCAATGATGTCGACTTCACTTTATGTCATATGCATCAAGTTGAGCACATGTGTGTAACCAGATTTACTTGTACAGTTTTTTACAAAGTGATATGGGCAGGTCTGAATTTTAAAAGAATTTAGGCACAAATTGACTTTTAATGACACATTTACAAAAGTTTAGATTTACACAGAGAGAGAGTGGGGAATTTTATAGACTCAGAATCACATAAAATTAGATGAGCCGATAACCTTTTTGGCGTACTATACATTTGACTTTGTTTCATTACTTTCTTATTTCCATTTTGAAAACTGAAAATTTTCAATGTTATTGAAATGTTTGGAATGTCTGGAGCACATTCTAAAGAACCTAAAGTTACTACAGAAAAGTTTCAAATCTTCACTTACCCAATTGTTTTTTATACCTGTCTCTAATGTTAAGATTAGTTAAAAAGTGCTGGCCAATGATTTCAGCTGGCTTTCAGCATTTAATGAAATTACTTGTTCTATTCTATTAAGTGTCCTAGATTTCCAGTAGCATACGGGGTTGGGAGATGGGGCTGGGCCATTCCTCTCGGGATTCATTGTGTGCATCCTTGCTGCGCGTCAAGCTCCGTTATGGGCACTGGACAAGAAGTGACAGCTGACCCCATGCTGTTCTCCACTGCAGTCTGCTGCCTCTGCACATGTGAATAAGAAAGGCGGGGACCTGGGTGTGTCATTACAGATGCCCTTGTCCTCTTGTGTAATTCATATTTGAATCTCTATTCATAGCTCAGTTGTGAGCTGCTTAAATTGTCTGTGACCTCAGGGTCTGGCACTGAGCAAATGACAATTAAATCAAATGGGTAGGGTGATGCAGTCTTCTGATGCCAGTGGGGCACTGGGTGTTCTGAGCATGGCTGGATCATTCAGGCTTCTCAGGTCTAGTCTTCCGTCCAAAGCTACTGCAACAGATTGAACTGATTGGCCATTTGCAAACCAGTGGGCTACCGCTTTCAATTCCAAGACCACAGTGGTGCCATGTTAGCCAATTAGACATATTTCCTGCCCGTAAGTTAATTAATAGAGCAAAGCTGGACCAGGCACTCACCCCCAGGGAGAGAACAAGTATGACCACTTCTGCTTCAGTGAGTTGGCACTCATGGCAAAGAACAATCTGATTAGGGCCAAAAGCTTTTGTTTGGGTTAATGTGCTTTATTTATTTTTAAAATATGTGATCATAGATGAAAGATTTTCCTCCTGCTTCTATAGCAATTGTGCCTAGGCAATATGATAGAAGCCAATACAGACAGAAAGAGACACACACACACACACACACACACACACACACACACAGAGAGAGAGAGAGAGAGAGAGAGAGAGAGAGAGAGAGGGCTAGTTCCAGATAGCTTTTCAGTTTTGAAGGAGAAATACACTTCATGTTTGTACTCAAAGCTTTTTGGGGGGCTTTTCAGTGTAGCAAATATGTACTGAAGCTAGAATCACATGATAAGTTTGTGATGGGCTGCATGGCTACTTAGATAATAACATTATAAAGCCCTTTTCTGGCATAGTTCGGCTTCCTCTCACATTCACCTGGCACCTCTCTTTGTCTTTGTGGTTAACCTGTCCAGTTACAATAACAGGCAGCAGAGTTCCAAAGGCTCCCCTGTGACTGCCTGGGCACCATGCTTACCTGCTCTCTGCTTCCATCGTACATCAGCAGCCTTAACTCTTCTCGGGTGTGTCGCTTCTGCTAGAATGGTGACTCTTCTTGAGTGCTGGCTCCTTGAGAGAGAAATCTGAATGAACGGATAGCAGTCATAGCTCATAATTTAACAGCATTCTTTGGGTATCCTTTGGGAGAACTTCTGCCTAACAGTGAGACTTTCTAAAACTGCAGTGCTGAGAGCATGGGGAGAGAAACACATTTCTCCAGGAGGCTACCAGAAGTGGTAGCAGGTGGATTCTCTTCACCTTTTACCTCTGAATGTGTCATCCCACTTTCCTCTTTCTGCAGACAAAGTATCTCATGTATTTCTGACTCTCCATGTGTCCTGCATCCTGGAAAAGGGTGTCCCATCCTCATGAAATACTGTACCCCAAAGTTCTCAGCTATGCATTTAGCAGGCTGTTCTCATGATGTGTCAGGCTGGCAGCTCCTTGTCTCAGTGCTGTGCCTGATGGAGCCTCCAATTATGGGGCCACTTCATGCCACCTTCAGTGCAAAGTGTGTCCCCTGCTCTGACACAATGCTGTGTGTGACACTGGAGCATTCATTCCATTTGCTCCAGGGCAAGTGAGAATGATACGTGTATCTCATCTGCTCAGAACAAATTTCTTACTCTTTCTGGGTAGACAGAGTCCAGTGTTATCACTGGGCAGCACAAATTAACTGGCTGTTTTCACAACACTGTGTTGGTCCCCGTGGCTGGCAGGCTGGGTGTCTGGCAGCAGCAGTGGCTATCCTGGCCTTAGCTAGGTAGCTGGGCAGCTGTTGCTGAGCCAGCTCAACTTCTCCTTCCTTCACAGAGGCTGCTTCTCCCTCTGCTCACCCTGCTAGCACTGGGCTTTCTGATCACAAGGGTCCCCCATGGTCCCCTGGTTCATCAGCTCCTTGTGCTTCCTGCTGGGCATTCACATGCGTTACCCACTTCGGCAAGTCCAGTCTAATGTCTCCACCCGGGACATCCTTGTCCTGGTTTGCCGAGTTTTCTCCTTCTGGACTTCTAATGAGTTGTTTTCCACTCCTTATCATTCCACATGTGTTCTAATTTGAGGCCACTTCTGTTCAAGGCAAAGTAGGTGGCTGGATGTACCATGTGCAGCTCTGCCTAGGGGGAGGGTTTTTTCTTGCCACTGTTTTTCAAAAGCACTCTACAAGTGAAACTGTAGAGTAGCTGCCACTGGTGGAGGAGTCAGTTTCCAAAGCTTCTATTCGGTATTTCCTGTTAGGGCGGTATATACCTCGGTGGCCAGGAGCTTCATGCAGGGATTGTCCCACCTACCAAGCACACTTTTTCGAATCATGTGCTGGGAGAGTCCAGAGATGGTCACTGTGTGGGTCTGTGGGTCCTATGGGAGCACTGGGAACAGACCTGTGGCAGGATTCCATGACTTACTGGATCTCCTAAACTCCCTAAGACACACACTGTGAGGGTGAGTCAGGATTCCAGTGTCAACTTGTGTCCTGTGTTCACTGGTTTCCCCCAAAATGTTTAGATCTTCTCCTTCTGCATAGTTAAAAAAATAAAAGACCATAGGCCCCTTTAGGGAGGGATCTGCAAGTCACTTCTGTGTAGGCTCACCCCTGTGGGAGGGCGGTGGGAGACTCTGCTCATTTTTCTGACCTCCCTGCTTGACAGTCAGTGGGAGCTGTGTATGAGAACTCACACTGGAAACCCTGCCGGGGACTCTGACTTCCTACTGGAGGACATTCCCTCGGACTCCTGGTAGCCCAAGCTTGATTTATTTTGTGATAACCTGAGTCATGTCCTTGTTCATCACCCATGAATTAGATCTCTAGGATGTCATCCCAATAACTTTGTGTGTGGCTCAGGGTGCCCAGCACTCAGCCTGGCTGCTTGTTAGTGTAACTGTTCTCACCTGGGTTTTGACAGTCAAGTCCTGCTAAGTGTCCTCTTCTGTTTTAAGATGCTGTCTTTCACATCATGATCTATGACCATAATGATGTCATGGCCTCCACTCCTGTCAGTTCTCCTTGGCAGACAGATACACTGCCAACCGACTCGCTACTGTGTCCTTGGTGACTTCAGTAAGTGGTATATCCTCTGCACCTTCCTAGCGAATATAACCATTTGGGCCTCACAATGTATACCCACGGCAGCGCACCCTTTCTTGGAGCCTTTCAAACCACTTTCCATGGTCACTGATCCCCTCTGACATTCCCACCTTACTTAAACTGGTCCTGTTCCTGCTCACCTCTTGGGGCCTTGCTAGGGGAAAGTTCACATCAAGTCCTGGGCTCTTTACCAAGAGATGTTTTCCAGGAGAATGCTTTCATGTCAGTGATCTTTGTTATCTTGCCTGACATCCTGGTCCCCTTGATCCTTCACCCTCAAAATAGAATTCTCTGAGTGCTTCTGCTGATCCATGCCAACTAGAGCTTGTAGCAGCTTTGGGCGCATTTCCTTTCCAGCAAGGACTATATCTTAGGTGCTAGTGGAGAGAAGCTACTGCACTATCTTCCAGTGATAATGGAAGGAGGGCCAGTTCCAGATAGCAGGAAGCCACTTCTGTAGCTTTCAGAAGGCTCTGGGGACTCCAGCCTAAGGATTTGGGGAGCATCAAGCCAGGAGTTTCCTCTGATGTATTAGATTTCTGTTCTTTCCCAACCAGAGGACTGACCTTGGTGTAGCAGACCTGCGTTTGGTGAGAGTTTGATTTGCTTTTTATTCTGACAATTAAGGCCCAGGTCTGGTGCTCAGTGCTCTCTTCTCTCTCTTCAGAGAGTGCTGCATCTCTGCAAGCCTTTGAGGAGGCTTCTGGCTCTCGCATAGCTCTTAATCAGCAATCAATCTCTCAACTCCTTATTATTCATTTCCTTCCTCCCACTGACATGGCCCTTGCAATACCTGGCATGAGATGAACGAACTAATTCAATTATTCTTGTAACTGCTCTTCCCCTACACATCTCAGATATCAGCTAATGCATTCCCTTCCACTGTTACGTCAGCCCAACTGCTCACTGGTGTAACGATGAGTCACCACACAAGGCTCACAACTATCTATACTTCAGCCAGCACCAAAGAGAGGGTCCTTGTGGTGAAATGGGAGGAAGTGACCAACCTACAGCTCCAAACACTTGTTAGGCTCCTACACACACACACACACACACACACAGAACTATTCGTGTTGTAGATCAGTGCCCAGAGAGCAGGGTCTAAAATGAGTTCTTCCTGCATGATGCTTATGGAAGAGTGTGCTTGAGATAAACACCTTTATCTGCTCAACCATTAACTGCTGGCCACTCTAGGAAGGGATGTGATGGTGGGCTAGGCCGAAGCAGTCTGTAGTCCTTAAAGAGGCGGTCATCACTCTCAGCAGCAGGGACAATTGGCTTCTTCTGAAGGGGATCTGCTAGTGTTTCAGAGTGATACCACAGTGGTTTATCAGCAGTGCTGTACTGAGTAACTCTGTGGTCCTCTTTCTGAGCTCAGTATTGGAGCAAGTGCTCTTCCTGAATGCCACCCTGTCACATGTGGTTGGTGGATGTGGGCCATAGCTCTGGATGGTAGCTGGCTGGTTCAGGATAGGAGTGGAGAGGATGGGAGAGATTGAGGACTGGGAAGGGGAAACCAGAGACATCCTTGTTGACAGGAACAATGACTTGGGACCACATGGGGCAAGTGAGGATGCTACCTAAGAGCTCCCTTCCCAGCTGACACTGGCTCCCAGTGGGAGATGCTGCCTGAGATCTGTCTCTGTGATAATGTGGCATGGAGAACAAGCATTTTCCAGACTTGCAAAGATCCATCTTGTCACCTGTATAACCTGCCTCTCCTCAAAGTACTCATAGGCAGTTGATTATATAGAGAAAGCTGCTGTGTTTGTCATATGTCATAATTACATTGAGGTGATTTATAGCTTAATATTCACCAGTGAGTAGTTGTTACACACACACACACACACACACACACAGACACACACACACACACACACACACCTTTGCTGCTGTCTCTTCATGCCACATGCCCACATCTCAGCCCTCCTGCGGAGTCTGACTAGAGAATGTTCTTAGAGCTCCCTCTGGGCAGTGTGGCCTCCAGGGTGGGCAATGTGTGCAGAGGGGATGTACTCTAAAGGTGCTGCCTTTGTGTATCTTCAGTGATGGAGCTGAACACTGCCAGGGTTGGTGCTCATTCATTCCAGATGATGAATTTGAACCAGTGGGCAGATTGTCATGTTATTGCCACACATCCTATTCAGACTAAAGCGTAACCTTAGTAGCCCATTTAGCATAAAAGCTATGAAGTGCAGGCATGTTAATGTGTGGTTTATTGATAAGAATGTCATGACTAAGCATATTGGAGCACAGGCTGAGAATTTCTTTCCCTATTAAATCCATAAATAGTAACCATTTGACATGCAGACTCTAAGTCAGGAATTATGAGGCAAAATCACTTTTGATCTTTTTCTTTGCTTGGCTGATTTATTCTCCTATCTTGTCAAATGAAGACTTTTGCCTTAAAATGATCCCTCATCTTTTTCTTTTTAACTTTCCCACTTCTTTATTCTCCTTGACAGGAAGATGACAGCTGCTCTATTGAATGGCAACAAGCTGGGTTATGTCATTAAATTTTAATCACCTTTCTGCCTGTGAAGTTGATAATTGGGGATCGTTTAATAGAGCTATTCTGTCAGTGCTCTCTAAATCCCTCAGAAAGAAACTGCATATAAAAGGCAGAGAACTCCGTTATCACTGCAACCCACGCTCATCCAGAGCATAGATTTTATGCCAGATAACCTAGTTCTCAAACACCATGAGCCCGAGCACCGCCCTAGGTTCATACTGGTTTTTCCTTCTTTTCTTTCCTCTTGTGACCATTACAGCGCAGTGCAGACAGTGTTGGTTGGCCTTCCTGAGCAGACCTGGAGACCCAGATCTCTGCTCTAGGCTCCCCTCTCCATAGGCACCTTCTTTTTTTTTTTTTGGTACCGGGGATTGAACTCATGACCTTGCGCTTGCCAGGCAGGCGCTTAAGCCACTGAGCTAAATCCCCAGCCCATAGGCACCTTCTTGCCTGCACTCCAAACCTGCCTCCTAGACTGGAGGAGGGGGACAGGGGATAGAAGGAAACTGTATCTTCTGCTCAGTTTTACTGTGAACCTGAAATAGGCTTTAAAAACAAAGCCTATTACCCTAACAAAACAAATAGACTACTTCCTAATTCTATCTGTTTTGACATTGAGCAAATGCCCTCCTTGCAAACTCTTTCACCTCATTTCATCCAAATTTGGCAACTGTCACCTACATTATTGCTCTTTTTCATCCAGTCTCTGTTAAACCAGGTTTCTTTTTCCAAATGGGATAATTCTTTCTTTTGTTCCATCTTTGACCATCACTATAATGAACTTCTAGGCCTATAGAAGGAATTACACTGCTGACCCGTGACTTGGAAGCCTTGGCACTCAGTTTCCAATTCTGCATTCCAGGAGAAACTATCAGCCCCATGGCTCAGCACCTCTGCCTCAGTGGGGTGTGGGCCCGGCACACTTTCCTTTTCCGTACAGTCACAGAGCTCACACGGCACTCCTCCAGCAGTGGGGTGTGGTTGAGAACAAGCTGATGAACAAGGACAAATTCTTGACCTTGAAGAACTTGTAATCTAGTGTGGAGATAAGTACCACATCAGTAGTCAGGTGAATACTTGATCACAACTTTGAAAACTGCCATGAAAGAATAGTGAGGGTTGGTGAGATCTAGCTTGTAGGGATACTATTTCTGCTGATCCTGGGCCAGGGTGTGCCAAGCCATTTGCAGGTATGAAGGTTACTCTAACTCACAAAACGCTGCTGCCCCTGTTTACTGAGGAGAAAATGAGACATGAAAAATGAGCTCCCAGGTTACATCTGGTGGACTCAAAATTGTATCCCGGTGTGATTCAAGAAAAAAAAACGTAGCTTTAGTAAACAGTGACTTTGCTATGAACAATATTTACATGGCCATGATGATGGAATATGGAATGGACACCACCGAGGACTATGAGAGAAGGCTTTTCAGAGGTTGAGACATGAGGGGAGAAGTGTGTGTTCGTGTCTACCAAAGCTCATGTGTGTGATTACACGAATTGGAAATTTCCATAGAAAAAAAATCAATCTAATGCTGTAAATTGAAAAGTCAGTTATCCTCATGTTATTGTAAAACTCGGAAGAAGAACCAGAAGAAACAAGGGAAACAGCAAAGAGGTGAGACACTGTTAGCTTCCAGGGGCGGAGTTGAGTGGGCCAAGGGAAGACTGCTGTTTCTTGTTGCAAGCTTCGCTACTTGGCTTGACTATATTTTGTCTCAATTTCATGTGCAATTAGGGCAATGGGGTGGGATCTTCCTCCCAGCCAGGGTGCCCCTGCCCTGCTAGCACCAGCCACCCTATCTCCAGGAAAGGCAGGCAGCAGCAGATCCATCAAGGGGAGCCTAAAGGGGCTGCCACTTTCCACTGCTGCTGGAACCTGAGAGCAGCCCTGGGAGCTGTATGGTCCAGGCTGAGGGGCAGGGCTGGGCTCCCCTCTGTTTCCAACATTCAGAGTCACCGGTCAGCCTGTGACCATGGGGGAAATGAAGCCCTGAGTCAGCCTTTTGTGACCTCCCCTTCTCTCTATGATTCCTTCCTCTTCCCTCCCTTCCTTCTAGTCCTGTATTAGATAAAGAGCAGGGAAAGGAGGGGCGGAAAGGATGAAAGGAAAGCAAGCAGAAGTCCTGCACTGGTCTCCATCTGGGAGGAGGAGGATGAGCTGTGCAGCTTAAAGCTTCATTTAAGGCATAGTGCTGGGGGCAGAGCTCACAGGAAGAGCACTTGTCCAGCACGTGTAAGGCCCTGGTTTGATAGCCAGCACCACCACAAGTACACAAAGAAAGAAAGAAAGAATTTTTGAAAAGAGCAAACCTATTACTGTTTATCTAGCAGAAGAGCTCTGGTCACCAGAGACTGGGTGGTCTCAGTTCTGGGGGAGGAAAGCATTGCCCTGGCTCTTGTCACTCCCTCATCTCTGTGTTTGATATGAATTTATAGTACAAATATGAAACGGAGTCCAGAGGAGCCTTCTTCTCAAAATATTTATGAAGAAAAGGAAAACGCTTTCAGAACATGAGATTTTCCAAAGCCTTTCGAGTCATGTCTTTCTTCCCTCGGACCAACTAAGGAGAGTGACAGACGTCACTGCCTCTAATTAACAAGCAAGATTTTAATGAATTTTACATGCAGCATTGGTATTTAACCACTTCCTCTTGTGTCTTCTACACAGACCTAGTAAAACTCCTCTTTGCAAGGCCTTTGTTTCTAGTTATTCCCTCTCGGCATATTCTTATCCTTTATTCTTTCATCCCACCAGCCACTCATTTGGCAAATATTTATTAAATATCTTCTACTTTCTAGGCATTGTTCCAGACAGGAAATAGACTGAGTTAATAAAAAGTCTGAAAAGGGGATCCAGTCCAGGGATTAGATTGCCAACTAGGCAGCCAGAGGACCTTAGTTTAAATCATGACTCAGGTCATCCTGGACAATTTTTTAAATTTCCATGAGCCTTCATTTCTTCACCTGTAAAATGGTATGGCAAGAATCCTTTCCGAGAGAACTAAATGTGACAGTACTCATCTAAAATCCTGAGAGGGGATAATCATTCAGCAACAGAAATGCAGCATTATCTTTGTTTTGTGTCATTCCTATTGTTTTTCTGAAAGCATGTGCTAGCAGGATACCACAGACTGGGGCTGGAACAGCAAGAATTTATTTCTTAGTGTGCTGGAAGCTGAAATGGCCAAGATCAAGGTGGTAGACAGTTTGATTTCCCGGTGCAGGCTTCTCTTCCTGACTTGCAGATGGTTACAAGGGAAGGGGAGAGAGTGAGAGAGAGAGAGAAAGAGAGAGAGGAGAGAGAGAGAAACAGAGAGAGAGAGACAGAGAGAGAGAGAGAGAGAGAGAGAGAGGAGGGAGAGGGAAGAACATGGGAGAGGGAAGAGGAGACAGAGAGAACAAAGAGTCAGGCTTTCTCATTTCTAGTCTAATAGGGAAGCTAATCCCATCATCCACCTTCCTGGCCACATCTGACCCTGACTTCCTCCCAGTGCTCCCTCTAAAAGGTCACACATGAGTTTGGGGTAAGGTGGACTGGTCAGCCCACAGCAAAGTGTGAATGCCTTGTGAGAAGTGGTGGATCTGGGACTTTGAGACTCATAGTTTGGGAATGAAGTAAGTAATAAGGTGGAGTAATTTTTTAAAAAAGGGTTTTAGTTTCTTTTTTGTATTTAGTTTGTTTTCTAATTCTGCTGTTGTCATTTAGCTTATATGTGTGACTTTTCTGAGTGAAACCCTGGGGTGAAATTACACTGAGCTCAGTATTCGAAAGCTGATACAAATCTGGGTAAATGCTTCATTAGGTAAATAAAAGATGGGTTACACATGTCTGTAAACATGGGGATTATACTTTCCTACTCATTTCATTTATTTAGTTTGCTAAATGTATTTATTGTGAATGGCTTAAAAGTAGAACTTACTGTATAGGAACCCTGAAGTCATGGGTATGCACAGCTGTGGGTCGGAAGTTCCATCTACTATTATTCTTTTCCTTGAGTTATTATTTATGAAATGAGAAATGCTTTGCATTTAGATACTCTCTTCACCACCTGACCACCATGTGAAATTAAGGCACTCAAAGCTTTCCTTTAATGTTTGAAAATCTGAGGATTTCTACATGATGTCTTATTCTTATTTTCTCTGTTCTTGGTATATGTGTTTTATAGTTTGATGATTGCTACCAGTGTGCACTGATATTGTTTGTGGGCTAGTGAATTCAAGGATATTTATCTTCTTGTCTGCAGTGACCCATTGCTGTAGAAGGGTCTATTACGTGTCAGGTATCTTACCAGGTGTTGGGGTCAGTGTCAGTCAACATGTCAAGATTCTCTCCTAGGTGAACTTAGCTGGTTGATGATCATGACTTTTTCATCAAAATGGTTCATTGTTTGCCTTGTGTCTATGAAATGTTGACTAACTTTTCACTTAGTGGATTGCAACAGTCTGTTTTAATCACCTCAGAAAACATCATGGAAATTCAGTTTCTGAGAAAGAGCAGGGTTTAGAGAACAGTTTCATGTTTGGCACTAAAGGTATATATGATTTGCATGCCTGTAAGGAAGCATACAAATATTTTGAGCAACATTATTGGAATAAGCTACTGACCCCCTTGTGGGTCATGTTAATATTTCACCTTCATGGATTTCATGGTTCATTATTTTTTTTCTAAAATAGAAAACATTATCTAAATTACCCTTATATTGTTTAATTGCTGAAGGTGGAAGGTTAAGGTTTGACTCCATATCAAACCTGGAGATACCCAAAGCATTTCAGATCATTGTTAATAGCATCACACAGGTATGACAGAAACTTGGTGAGCTAAAGCTGTGAGATTCTTCAGGGACAGGAAATTAAAATGTGACCATATCATATATTGTTAATAAATAATAACATTTTCTTCTAAAGAAATTATTATTCACTTGTTCCTTCTCCCTCCCTATTTTAAATAATGTTCCTTGTATCAGTAAGTGCTTATTAGACAAACAGTTAATGCAAGACATACAACGGTATAAGAATTTACAAGAGTGGTTTACAGCGGCTACCCACAGAGTCAGATGAGGGAGAGCGCAGAAGGGCTGTCTGTGCACTTCAGCTCACTGTAGTGTCCCATGAGCGGCATTGAGAGGTTGAAGGGTCTGCACTGGAAGCCAGGAGACGACATCCAAGGAGGAGTCAAAAGCCGGAGCTCCTCTGAAGAAACAGAAGTGAGTCCTCCTTTTCTGTTTTCCCTTTATTCCATTCAAGCAACAAGCCTACCCAGGGTGGCTCTTCTGTCTTCAGTAAATCCCCTGAGCCGCATCCAGAACTGTGCTAATTCAATTTGGTTGGATGTTTCTTATTAAAATTGACACTATCAGTTAACTATCACACTCCTTGTAGACTGAATTCATGTGAATAGCTCCCATCTTCATTCAGCTGCTACTTGTCAAAATGAAATAATAGCATGAGCAAGGTGTGGGGTTAAGTCATGAATCATTCCAGAAAATAAAGCCAAAGGTTGAGGTGGTGTTCGTGGGTTCATAATGGCTTCACAGATAAATCTCTTTATTTTAAAGTCTTTTTATGGAGTTTAGGCCTCACTAATAGGATGCCTAACTCAAAGCTCAAAGCACAGACAATGTCAGGAAAGTGAATCTAATTTAAGATTTTCTGGAGGTTTCTGCTCATTTATCTGTGTCATTACTAGTTTCTTTTCATGTTCGCATGAAATAACTTTGCTTAAAGGTGATCTGAGACCTTCTTCTTCTATGAGTTATGCTTTTTAAAATGCCATATATAAGTGAAATCATATTGTATTTGACTTTCTGTCCCTCACTAATTTCACTTAATATAATATCCTCAAGTTGCATCTATGTTGTCACAAATGACAGGATTTTCTTTTTTATAGGGCTCAACTGTACTCCATTATGTATCTATATACCACTTTTTCTTTATCCCTATGTCCTTTGGGGGACACTTAGATTGATTCCATATTTTAGCTTTTGTAAGACACTTAGACTTCGCTGGCTAGAATGCAAATTGTTATAGTCATTATGGAACACAGAATGGAATTTTCTCAAAAAATAAACTAGAACTACCATTTGGTTCAATAATCTTACTAATCAAAGGGAATAAAATTAGCATGTCAAAGAGATATCTGTACTCTATGTGTATCTTGTACCATGGTATTATCATCACATTTTTAACATCTAACTATAATTTTTTAATTGTCAGGGTCTTCATTGGGTTGTTATCTACAGTGCTTCCCCACCCTCCAGGCCACATCTTCTAGCAGCACATTCAGCTCCTGAACTCATCAGTGGATAAATCCACTGATGAATATAGTGCCCCAACAATCCCATCACTTTTCAAACACATGAGGCTTTGGGGGAACATTTCAGATATACACTGTAACATTCTGCCCTGCTCCATAAAAGACACATGCCTACCTCTTTATGCAAAATATACTTAGTCCATCTCTAAAGTTTTAGTAGCATTGCTGAAAAGTCTGTTTAGTATCTTCTCTGAGACTTAAGACAAACTCTTAGCTCTGAGCTCCTATAAAATTTTTTGAAAATTAAATACTTCCAACATACAATTTTACCGCATAAACATTCCCATCCCTCAAAAGGAAGAATACATATTTAGAAAAGATTAGGACAAAAACAGGACTGAAAACAAGTAGGGCAAATGTTAAATCCTGTAGCTGCATGACCAGCACCCAGGACAGGTGATAAAATGTGAACTCAAAGGATTTGGGCAGCTCCACCATTATGGTCTTGCAGGTTACGGCCCACATGATCTCTCTTGGACTAACTGTGCCTATTGCCTGTTATGGTTTGTGTTCAGATGGTCCCACTAAGCCTCATGTGGTTGGGGAGGCAGCTGAATCTAGTGTTTGTGATTGGTTTGTTGTCTAATGTTGGGGTTAGTAGTGTGAGTGCTTGCACCTATTCAGGGCTGGGGAACCAGCATACAGTGTAAGGACGGGAAGGAGTTGTGCTTTCCTTCTTTTGCCCTTTTCACTCTTGTCACTTGTGACCACCATGAACAGCTACCCCTCAGCCATGCCATCCTTCCTGGGAACCAGCTGAATGTAGACTGAAACCTCCAAAAACTGTAAGCTACATAAACCTTTCCTTGCTTCACTCTGGGCATCAGGTATTTTGTCTCAGCAATGAGAGAAAAGTAACCAAGACACTGCCTGTTCGTTTCTCTGGCAGACATCCCATGTTCCTGACATTTCCAACTTCCTGGCATTGTTAATGCATTTCTGGCTTCATTCTCACAGCTTTTTACCTGGGCTCTTAGACCTTCTTCTGAAGATGGAGCCCTGTCTAACCCCATAACTCTCACATTCTTCATACCTGAAAAATCAGCACCACATGGATAACACCAACGTGTGCTGTCACTTTGAGCAAAATCCCTTGGACTCCTTGGACCATGGCTGCAGAAGCCTCTGAGTGTCTGCATGCTGACTACTGTGAAGTGAATACTGGAGAAGTAACTCTGTAGGTGGGTCTTCTTGAGTAGGAAATTCTGGGGCTCTCTTCTCCAATGGAAATCCTATGGTTTTGTACCTTTGAGCTAATGAGATCTGAAGTTTTCTAATTCCTGAGGTGCTATATTTCCTATTGGCCTGATACAAAGTAATTAGCTTCTTTTTAATGCTAATCTTTTCATCAACTTAGCTTTCCTTTGTCACAACTTTGCAGGATCTTCCTTTCTGATGAAACTTGTTACATCTTCTTTTTGCTGCTGATTTTTACTGCAGGTCTGTCTAAAGGCAGCCAGCCATATCCCATGCCACAGCCTGAATGTTGGGCTGCTTTGAAATTTTCCTTGCTAAATTAATTATTCCACTGCCCTTAATCTTAGTCTCTCACAGTCTTAGGTTGTGACCTATGTGAAGAGCTAAATGAAGACAATTTTTCTGCTAGTGTGTAACATACGTAGCCTTTAGTCAAATTGACAGTGCAATCTTTACTTCCAATTGTAATCTCCCAAATCTGGCCTTTGCTACCTACATTCCCACCAGTATTCTTTATCTGACCTTAGTTCTTACTATAATCTCCCACCAAACTGAGTTTATAGCATTCTAGGGCTTCAATAACCTTTATCTCCTAACTTTTCCAAATTACTCCCACAAACCATTCCAAAGGCTTCTAAACACATGCTCAGGTAGTCACAGCAATGACTCCACTTCTCAAGTACCAAAATATGTTTTAGTCATCTTTTGTTGCTGGGACAAAATACTCAAGACTTACAATTTAAAGGAAGAGAGGTTTATTTTGGTTTACAGTTTCAGTCTGTGGTTGTCTAGCTCCAAGGAATAAACAGGATGGCAGAGAGGTGTGGTAGAGGAAAAGGTGCTCAAGCCATGGCAACCAGGAAGTAGAGAGTTAACAGGAGTCTATGGAGGGAGACATATCCTTCTAGATCATTCTCCTAGTGGCCACCCCATTCAACTAGGCCCCATATTCTAATGGCACATCCATTGATGAACTCATCAATGGATGAATCCACTGATGGGTATAGTACCCCAAAGTTCCAATCATCTTTCACAGTAATAAGACTTTTGGGGAACATTTTAGATCTAAAACATAATGACTGGCAAAGAAGAGAGAAACATTTATTGCTTGGGTACCACATGTCAAACTGTATTTTAAATGCATAAGTATATAATCTATTAGTGACCAGAAATTATTTTTCACTTACTATGAATCAGGCACTGTAGTCATTATTACATTTATAGTATTTTATTTATTATAAAAATTTTGGGGTAAATATTCTTATTATCTCCATTTCACCAATAAGAAAGGTAAAGTAGAAAGGGTGTAAGTAATTGGCTTGTGGTCATACAGCTTGTAAGCGGCAGAGCTGAAATTTGAATACCTAATCTGGTTACAAATTCATGGCATCTAAGCTTTTAACTACATGATATACAACCTTTCCCAGGATATCGTTTAATTGTTATAAATGCCATGTGAGTTATTAGATATTTTTTATACAATGATAACAAAAGAGCAAACACTTAAATGGTGTTTTCAGCTTGCCAGGTGGTATTTTAAACACTTCACAGAATTTAAATCATCTTCAAATGCCCCTCTGAAGTGGTACTATTGTTATTGTCTGTTAAGAAACTGAATCCTATAGAGATTATGTAAGTTTCTCAAGGTCACAAGGGAAGGCGGTAACAAAGGATGAGTTGGATCTTTAATGATCTAAGAAGAGAGGCCATGATCTTAAGCATTACTCTGTGGCTATCAGGGTAGAGGCTAAATACCTTGGCCTAGGCCATACTGTGGGGAAGGATAGGACTGAGACTTGGATTGTTCCTGGGTTCCTCTGACTGCAGGCCACACCCTGTGTCCTCTGTTCTACACCACTGCCCTGTGGCCACACCTTACCCCAGCTTTGTGTTCTTCTTCATAGCTGGCTGTGAAAAACAGATCAACTCATTCCCTGCTGAACCGTCTCTTTAAATCATTGATTCTTTATATTATTTTCTTAGTTTCAGATATGTTAACTTGTACTCCAATCTTTGTCGTTTCCTTCCTGTTCCTGGTCCTGGGTTTAACTCATGCTTCTTTTCCTTCCTGGTCCTGGTCCTGGGTTTAACTCATGCTTCTTTTCCTAGAAACTTGAGATTCAACATTAGGCTGTTTATTTGAGCTAACTGTTTTTCTGATGTGGGGTTTCACTGCAATTAATTTCCCTTGTAAGACTGCTTTCATTATGTCCCATAAATTTCAGTATGCTGTATTGGCATTATCTTTTAATTTTTTTTACTTAAAAAATTTGTATTTTTATTAGTACATGTTTATGATATATGATGATTAGATTCATTGTGAGGAGTTGGTATATATATATATATATATATATATATATATATATATAACTTCTTTTTTTATTTTAAAGATAATAAATACAAAAGCAAGACAGAGCAAAGCCAATCAAGATAATGCAGCAAAATTGCTACAGAACTTCAGAGCAGGATACTGGGAAAACAATAATAGATAACATAGTATATCTTGTTATCTTCACAACAGTTGTCCATTCCATCAGGTATAGAAAAATCAAACCAAAAACAAAACAGAATGAAACCAATCAAAGTAGAATATTGAATAAAGCAAAATAATCAGAAGAAAACAAAACAGTGAAAACAGTATTGGCCTTCAAAGACAACATAGAAGGAAATCCCCCATATTTGTTATATTGCATACTGTCAGCCTCCTGACAGATGCTCAGACCTCTGGCCCCAGGCCTGCATAATCAACCAAAGGGTACAAGCATTTAGTTGTTTAATGTACCTTAGGTGCTATCAACTCAGCTTGTCTTGGAACCATTCAGTTGCTAAGTGGGGGTGGGGGAGAGGGCTGATTCTCAGCCTACACTCTGGTAGGCTTGCATTGCTTATCAGAAAGCCTGGATCTCTGCTTTCTTGGTTGGTCCCTAAAGACACAGCACAGTGGATTCTCAGGAGATACTGGCTTTTCTCTTTCTGGTGCACGTGCAGCTTGCTCTGCTTACCAAAAAGGCTGGATCGTTGCTGTCTTTATCTTTTAATTTAAAAAACTGTCTAATGCCTCCTTTAATTTCATCTGTAACCCACTGGTTTTTCAGGAGGGTATTATTTAATTTCCATGTGTTGATATAGTTTTTGTGGTTTTTTTGCCATTATTTCAAATTTCATTTCACTAATAACATGGGATAATTTCAATTTATTTTCATTAACTTAAGCATGTTCTATGAGTTAGTACATAGTGTATTTCAGAGAAAGTCTCATGTGCTGCTAAGAAGAATTTATATTCTGTTGTTGGGTGGGACACTCTGTAGATATCTACTATCCATTTGTTCAAATATTTGGTGCAGCTTTGATATTTCTTTGTTGATTTTTTGTCTAGTTGATCTGTCTATTCATGATAGTGGGGTATTGAAGTCCCCCATTACAAATGTATTAATGCTTATTTGATTTTTCAAATCTACTAGTATTTGTTTTATGTAGTTGAGTGTACTGGTGAGAATTTGTATATATTTATGATAGCTTTTCTTCTTGAATTGTTCCCTTGATGAAATGAACTTCTTTGTCTTTTCTTATCAGTCTTGATTTGAAATCCACTTTATCTGTAAATATAATAACTATCCTTGATTTTTTCCACATTCCTGTTGCATGGAGTATTGTTTTCCATCTTTCAATTTCAGTGTATCAGTTTCATTTTGAGTTTCTTGGATACAGTGTATTGTTGGGCCTTGATTCTTGATCCATTTTGATGATCTTTTTATTTTGATTGGTGAATGGAGACCATTCACATTGATGGTTAAAACTTACAGGTACTGACTTGTCCTTTCACTATATTATTTTCCTATTTTTTTATACGTTTTCTTTCTCTTCAATTTAATTGTTCACCTTGACTGGTGGATTCATCATCTATTAGAACTCATAGAATTGTTGTATTCATTGTCTTTTTCTAGACTATCCTTCAGAACTTTTTGGAGTGCTGGTTTGATGGTTATAATTTTTCCTCAGATGTTATTTATCATGGACATGTCTTATTTCTCCATCAATTTTAAAAGATAGTTTTGTGGGGTACATCAATCTGGCTTGGAGTTTGTTTTATTTTAGGACTTAAAATAGTACATTCCAATCTTGACTTAAGGATCTGAGTTAAGAATTCTGAGATTCTGATGTTTTCTTTAATACTGAATTTGTTCCTTTTCTCTAATGGCTTTTAATATACTGCTCTTATGTTGAATTTCTGGAATCTTGACTATTATATGCCTTAGTGTGCTTTTTCTGATCATGGCTAATTGGAGTTCTATATGCCTTATTTATTTATTGGTACCAGGGATCAAACTTACAACCTCACACTTGCAAGACAGGTGCTTATGCCACTGAACTAAATCTCTGGCCCATGCCTCATTTATTTTTTGTCAAATTCTTTTTCCATATTTGGGAAGTTTTCTGCTCTTACTTCTGTGTATAGGCCTTTTATATCCTTTGTGTTATCTTCTGATTTGTCATTAATTCTAATGAATCTTATGTTATTCTTCTTTACATTGTCAAGCAGCTGTTGGATTGATTTTTTTCATGGCCCCTTAACTATCTTTGAGAAATCATTCATAAGGTGAAAGCTAATCACAATCCTATCTTCTAAATCTGATATTCTATCTTCACCTTGGTTGATTCTGCCATCTATAAATGCAATAGAAATTTTAATCTCTTGGATATTTGTTTGAATGTGTTTTATGGAATCTAGTTATTTCCTATGCTGGGCATTCATGTTTTGAATCACTTTTTGAAGCTCCTTTCTTTTTAAAAATATTTGTACTAATTCTAGATTCACTAATCATGCTGTTCATTATGGTCATCATTTCTTTAATTATCTGTGTAATTATTTCTATTTTGTTTTTGTCTAGAGACATCCATCTGCTACCATTTCAGAAAGCTCAGCTTGGTGGCTTTTGATTTCTTCTACCTCAGCACTCCTGGATTTACCTTGGCAGTGTGGGGTTGCATCTTGCTTCCATGTTTTCTTTCTCCTTTGGTGTTTATTTATTTTATATGGTGGGTAGCTTTATCACTAGTATTGAGACATCTCTAGGAAATGGTTATTTTTCAGAGATATCTTCTAGGCGTAGTTGTCTTTTGGCCTTTGAGTTTGCCCCAGGAACCTACCTCTTCTGTTTATTAGGGATGAGAGGTTGCAGTTTGCTGGCCTGTTTGGCCTAGCACCCAGCTCTTTGGTACTGGACTATAGTATTATGTTTCCTAGACAATCTAGCCATTGGCATATACGGAAGATCAATTGATCACAGCAACTGTGTTCTTGGCTAAAATAAAACAACTGGAAATAACAACAGTATCAAATATAGCCTGAAAAATGACTAACAGTGATAACTAATCATTTGCCAGTTTTAACCATAGGTTCATGATTTATAGTTATGTAACAAAACCTAAGGCAAATCAGGAAGTTATATATGAAATATTCACTCAAATAGAGCATTTTCCTAGGGGAAGAAAATTTAAAAGAGAGAAAAGAAACAAATAGAGAAATAAAATAGAAAAAGAGATTAGAAACAAGGCTGAAGGACAGAGGAAGCTTAGATAAGCTTCAAGAAACTGATGAAGAAAACAAGAAGAAAAGAAAGACTGAAAAATCAAAACCAGGGACAAAACAAAGCATAAAAAAAGTTTAAAGCAATGCTCACCCTCACAAAGAAAGAAAAACAAACAGAAAGAAAGGAAGAAAAGAACAAACACAAATTTTTTTTAAAGAGCAAAGGAAAAAAGAATCATTTTCTCTATGATTTCAAGGCTGTGGTTATCTTTTGAGGTCTACAGTGGCAGTATCCAATTCATGGTGTGCCTCCACTTTTGCTGATAGACAAGGAGGTCTTTAGAGCCATGCTGGATGACCCCAGCAAGTCAGAAGCAGGATCAGGGCCTATTGTTGGTTTTGGGACTTTCACATCTACAGGAGTTCAGGCTGAACCTGATGTGTGGTCATATGGTTGGGGCCTGAGTCATTTGCTTGTAACACTCTGAGTGTCTCTTGTCAGCCTGACCATGACTCCCTAGCCATGGATGTCTCCTGTGACTGTTTTTCACTCAGTCACTATGATATTTGAACACTGGAAGCCCTGAGATGAAGGTGATGCCTAGCTGTTTTGTGTCCCAGGCTAGGTTGGTCCTTAAGCTAAAGTGTCTGGCCAACCATGCTTTTTTTCCAGGACTCAGCTGCCACTTGGACTGGGGTCACTCACCACATGTTGTAGCACACAGCGTCAACTGCTGCATTTCACTGCTCTATTCTTCCTGCGAGGCCTCTGGAGTCTCTTGCTTTTACTGTGTCTCTGTAGATTCCACCTCCCTTTCTCACACCATGAGATGGGTGCTGGGGAGAAAGTGCAAGTTGCCTTTTCCTTTTTCTGTGTTATAGATTGTCTCTTCAATTTTTCTGTGGATTCCAATTTTTCCTTCAGGTACTCTCTAGGTCCTAGAGGTCCATTTCTCTTCTTTTCTTCCTCAAGTTGTTGTTTCCAAGTGTCTGGATTCCAGACCTAAGAGAGGCTGATTTGTTGATGTTCAATACTCCACCATCTTTCCCGAAATTCTTTTTTTCATGGTTTTATAGTGGTTTTTCTTTCCCCACTCTACCAAAGATAAAAGAATTTGTGTGTTCCATTTCTCCTTTGAGGAATTTGTTATCCTTTGGATTCACATATAACATGGTTGTTTTACACTAACTTAACACTTTTCAAAAACCACTTTTATAATAGATTCTTTCATTTGAATTCAATGACTTAGATACCTATTATCTTTCCCAATTTTTACCCAATTGAACAAAAAATCTTTTATATTGTTTTAATATACTTTTTATGTTTTAAATATAATGAAGTGCCCATAGACTTGTTAGAACTTGACACCCAGGGGAAGAGACATTCTTAGACATGCTACGGCATTGGACAGGGAGCCGAGTGGTTTTCAGTGCCCAGGCATATATCTGAACGTAGGAAAGAAAATATTTAATTAGGAACATGCCCAGGTAACCTGATTTCATCATTGGAGGAGAAGAAGAAATTGTGGAAACCATTAAGGAATTTATAATATAGCAGAAGATGCTTGCTCTACCCCTGCCAGTATATTTCAGTTTGTTAGTTGCCCACGTAATAGTTCTGGTTTCCATTCCTGTTATTTTTGTTTCATAGAAAATGGTGGTCACTGTGATACATAGCTGGTCACTATGATGCATATTGTAAGAACCAATCCCCAACTGATAAGTCATTCTGCCTCTGTACTTCCTGCTTGTTTATCCCATATAAGCCCTAGACCACCAGAGATTAGGGCCTGGTATTTTTGGAATGATCCCTATCAGTGCCTGTTGATGTAAATCTACCTCTAGTTTCTGTTTGCCATAGCAATAAAAGAAGCTATAGTGGAGCAGATGCTACCACTTTTTATAATATTATGTGCCACTTTCTTCTGGGGATGGCCATTAGGTAAGAGGTTTTTATTCTAAAGAGTCCTGTCTCTATTACTCTTTTGGTCCACTGATTTATCCAGATAAGACTCACAAATTTTTTTATAGTGAGCACAGTCCCTATCTCTGCCTCTGTCTCTCTCTATGTGCATCTATATTTACCTATGCTGTATATGTGCATTAAAAACTGTTATTCCTTCTGAGTCTCCAGAATATGTAATAAAACATGAATTTCATTGATGTGTTCATTTGAAAGCTTATTGGAAACCATATTGGTACTTGAACTGAACTCACCATTAAAATGGTTCATTTCAGTAAAATGTTTCTTGGCTTCATTCAGAAATTAGCACTAATAGCTTCACCCAAATAAATCATGTGTTAAGGAGACAAGATTTCTTTAATTTATGGGTAGCATTTGCTAGTGGTTCTAGCTTTTAGTCTCCTTGGCTTGTGTAGCTTAATGTTTGTTGAGTATTGGCAATTTTCATGACCCATATGGATTTCAGTCAGTGGAAGATAAATTCTTTTCTTTCTCAGCTGAGACTATGGAAGTTAGGCATCTACTTTCTAATATATATCCAGGAGCACATATTTAAAGAGATACTATCAGAAGGTAGGCATTAATAGTTGATGTACAATCCAGGGGCTCTCAGAATAGCTTCTTAGTCTACCCTGGGCTGCAAAGTACCTTATGGAATTCTCAATCGTTACATAACAGCAGTGATTTTAAGATCATTAAACATTTTCCCAAACATAAATTAGAGCTTTATTCTTTACCTCTGCTCTGCTTCTTTCTGTCTCTCCCTCCCGCTTTCCTTCCTTTTAAGTAGCCTGCTGAAAGGTTATAACTGTAATAAGCTCAATCTCAGTTCCTGCTTATACTATAAACATTCAGGAGCTATAGATAGATTTTTATGAGAACATAATTCTAGACTAAGCAGCAAATCTGCTTTTGTTACTATAGCAAATACCTGAGGTAATCAGCTACGAAGAGAAAAGGTTTATTTGGTTCTAATCACCCCAGATATCATGGGCAGAGTTCCGCCCAAGATTAGTGGCACTATTGCTTTGGGCCTATGGCACGCATCATGGTAGGGACACAGAGTGGAGCCAAAATATCTATCCTATGACTAAGAAGTAAAAAGAGGGAGGAGGACAGCAAGGTACAACCATCCCTTCAAGGTACCCCACCAAAGAACCAAAGACCCCTGTCAGGCACCGCCTCTTGAAGCTTCCATCCAGTCCAATAGTAATAAGCAGGGGACAAAGCCTTCATTCAACACAGGGGTCTTCAAGGACAGTGAAGATCCAAATACCAGTAGTGCAGAATAAAGTGACATTAATTAAATAAACAAATTATGAAGTTGAAAAGCAAAAAAGACTTATTTTACTAATTTTTAGAGTTGAGAATTATATAAGAAGTTACTTTTCTTTAATTTTTTTTTAAAAAATTCATTTTAGAGACAATAAAACCAAGCAAAATAAAATAGAATAAAGCCAATCAAAACAAGGCAATATAAGTGACACAGGATTTCAAAGCAAGATAATAGGAAATCAACAATGGTCACCATAATGCCTCTTGTTGTCCTCAAAATAGCTGCCCATACCTTCAGACATAGTAAATTCAAACAAAGCAGGAACAGGATAGAACCAATAAAATAAGACAATGAATTCAATACAGGATTGCAAAACAAGATAATAGTAAATCCAAAATGGCTGCCATAATATATATTGTTATCTTCAAAATAGCTGCCCATGCCACAGATACAACAAAATCAAACAAAATAAAGCAGAATAAAATTCAACCAGTTAATTTTATTATAGATTTTTCTTTTTTGCTGAGAATTTAGCTCTAAGTCATTTTTATTTGTGATTGAGTGTGAAAGAAATTACGATCTGCATTACAAATAATGAGAGAGGCATATATTTTTGATCAATGTGACTGGATAATTTGACAGCTAATTTTGTTTTTTATACAAAATTTTATCCCAATGCTTTTTGTTTCTCTCTAATGATTCCTCATTAAGTCACTTAATTTACAACTGTGCATGATGAACAGACACTTTGAAAAACTGAGACTGAGTCTCTTGTGTCCTTCTTTAATTAAGCAGAAAGTTGTTATGATGGTCATGCACCCGGGGAATGAGAACTCTCAAAGTTCTCATGCCTTAACATTGACCCTCATTGCTGTATTTTTAAAAACTTCAGGATGTAGAAATACTCACTGCTTTTTTTAAAACCAGGAGAACATGTTTATTTTGCAAGTGAATTTTGTCTCAATTTATTCACATTTTTACATAATCACATTTTTCTTGACTTTTGAACGTTAGAATTCACCAGGATTAAAACAGGAAAAACATTATTTCAGCTGAATAAATAACACATTTAATTTAAAGATGGCGAGCCTTTTAAATAATAAAATTTGAAGTGACTGGGTATCATTTGTTTGTAGGTCCCAAGATAGTCCTGAGGTCTAAATAGAAAAGTATCACTTATTTTGCTCTTCTGAAAGCTCATGTCACAGCATATTTCCCTGGTTGTGCTTGGCCAAAAGGCATGAGAAAGGTAGGAGAGGAAAAATGGCTCATCTGAGAAGAAACCAGGGCTCTACTAGAATTTTGCCTTGCCAGGTGATCTTCTATTTTATGAAAAAAATCCCAAAATTTCATAACCAAATGATAAGAGAATAACAACAATTCATACACTATGAATTGCTGTGTGACCCTGGACCAGTTATTTCACCTCTCTATATGTCCATTTTCTCATCTTTAATATCATGGCAATTAAAGAAGGCTGACCACTAGGTATTCTGGTACATGCCTGTAACTCCAGCACTCTGGGAAAGCTGATGCAGGAGGATTTTTTTCAAGTTTGAGCCCAGCCTGGATAATTAGTGAGATCCTGTCTCAAGATAAAAATACAAAGGACTGAAGATGTAGCTCAGTGACTTTTCAAATTACCTTTATAGTTCCTTCCAGTATTTTATAAACTGTACTACCATTTTCCTTGTTTTAAAAATTTCTGCTTTCCCCAGTGGCAGGTGAAAAGTTTGAAGTTCTGTTGGATGCTGGGAGCTGAGAAGAAATCTTCCTCTGCTAGTACATTAAATACAGTCATACATTAAAAGACAGTCATTGCAGGGAATAGTGACCCATACCTTTAATGCCAGTCCTCAGAAGGCTGAGGCAGAAGGATTGAGTTTGAAGCCAGTCTGGGCTATACAGCAAGATTCTGTCTAAAAAAAAAAATTATTGATTTGCTTAACTGACATATATTCATCACTTTCTGGGTATCAGTAGCTTAGGGATCATTTGCTTGTTAGAAACCAAAATGTTTTCAGATTAATTTAAGCAAAAATGGAGACTTTATTGAAAGAATATGTGAGGCTCTTAGGAAAATGTCTACCCTTGATCACGCTGTGATCCTGATTTCTGGACACAGGAAATGGTAGGCCATACAGATTAATGCTTTACCACTTCAGAAATTTGGTTTCTTTTTTTCCTTGCATTCATGTGATCTTCCTTTCCTTCTTTCTTCAGGACTGGGTTTTTCCAGTTTGTTGAATGCAGACTTGCCTTCTGCCCAGTTTTCTTCAAAAGAAATGAAGTAGGATTTCTGTGTCTTGATTTCAAGTTCTCATGAAAGAGGACCGGTCCAGTGGGGGTGAGATGGCCACTTGCACTCTAGTGAGGAAGGGGTACAGATAGCAAGTGCAATGAGGGAGACCTAGCCAGGGTCTCCTGAGATCCATGTTGGAATTTAGGGCACTGGAAAAACAAAGCAACCCACTCGCCTCCCTGGTAAGCAGCCATGGCTGGAGCAAGTGGTGGGCACCCCAGGGAGAGAACCAGCCAGTGTCTCTCGAGATCCTTACCATGTTGGAACTTAGGGCGCTGGGAAACAAAGCATCCCACTCACCTCCCTGGTAAGCAGCTGTGAGCCTACCAATGTGCGGGTGGAGAATCAAACATCCCATCCTTCCTCCCCGACCCCCTGTTAGCAAATGGGAGCCAGAGGTCTGAGCATCTCTTGGGAGGATGACTGTATGCAATATAGCAAATAGGGGGGATTTCCTTCTACCATCTCTTTGAAGGCAAATATTATTATCACTGTTTTGCTTTGTTCTGATTAATTGTATTGCTCTAGTCAATATTCTGTTTTGATAAGTTCTATGATGTTCTGTATTTGGTTTGATTTTGCTATACATGATTGAAACGACAACTATTATGAAGATAGCACGATATACGATGGTACCTATTACTGTTATCCCGGTAACCTGCTGTGATGTTCTGTACCAATTTCACTGCACTGTCACAACTGGCTTTGTTCTGTCTTGTTCTGTTGTATTTTACTACCTTCAAAATAATAAAAAAATTTTTTAAAAAAGAAAGTGTAATGAGGAAAGTTTTCACCCAGTGCTGTGAGACCACAGGACCATGGCCTTGCCTGCCAGGGAGGCTCAGTTGGAGCTGAGGCCTCACAGAGGCGGCTGAGTAAGTGGGAGAGAAGAGTGGGTGAGGAGCACAGCTGCAGAGCCTGAGCCTGAGACTGCAGCCAGCACAGGACTGCAGAAGTGAGTTGGATGAGTCAGGGGAGGCCGCCCGGGCCGGTCATGGAGGGTGGGAGGGCAGTGCCCCGGACTTTTCTCTTTGGAAACCATCTCTGTGTGGTGGTCATCTTCCACTTTCATTCCTGGGTGGGGAAAAGTGGTCATTGAGTTACAAGAAACTTGTCTTTAAATGTAAAGATTAAAAACATTCAAGACATTCATATTAGTGGTATATTTTTAGAATAACTGTAATCATTATAAGATTTTTTTTACCATAAGTGAATCCACATATTTGTGAAATGTCAATACCAACTATCTAATAAAACTATTTTTATCTATTTATATCTTAAAAGGAATTTTAATATTTACAAAGTAGTGTTAGGGTATGATTACTTTTCTATAGCAAGATGAAGAAACTATGTCACCCATATCTATTCACTGATTTAAACTCCTAAAATTTAATTTTCTTTCCAAGGACATAAAGACTAATGGAAATTTTATTAGTTATTTAATATGGTAAGTTTATCATTGGATCCTAGCCTCCAGTTAATATCTTTTTTGATTATGTACAGTTGAGTGTAGTTGGGTCTACTGGCCAGGGAAGTCTGAGACATCAGTTAGAAGGTCTCTTTTATGTGGCCCATAAAATTGGTAATGGGAAACAAAATGCACAATGATAATGCTTTATTTTCTTCTCATTATAAGGGCATTAAACAGTCATTTCCTAATTTTCAGTGCTAGTCATCCCCAATTTTGATAATTTTATTATAATAGTGAAACAGCAGCTAGTTTGTGTTGGTAGCACATCTGAATTCTTTTGAAGAATAGGGGAAGAGAATATTGTGTTTCAGTAGTGATTGTGCCAGTGAAAATTAAAATTTGGAACCACCAGGCAGCTGGCAAAGTTTTTCTAGAGCAGATGATTGTTTATTTTCTTGTCAAAGAAAATAAAGAGATACAAGATAAATATATTTTTCTGGCTTGATCATTAAGAAATTCTGTAACTTAATGTTATTTGTACTTTCTTAAGAGATATTGGAAGTGCAGATGACAACTATTAACTGTCAAGGATTCACTTTGACCAAGATTATATGACAAAGCCTACAGTGTCAAATCTCTTAGAATTAGGGCTGGACTGCCGGAAACAGTGTTTTGTTTTCACATAAGAAAAACTGCATAATGATTTGAAGAATTGTCTTGGTATTTTTTTTTTTCCTAAGAAGTGGTTCTGAAATGTCCTCTTACCTTTAATTATGACAGAGTAGCATAGCTTAGTGGTTAAGCACATCACTGGCCTCTGGAGTCAGGAGTACTTGGTTCAGGCCTAACTTTGTCAATTAACACAATTTGAAGTATTCAATAAACAGTTACCTATGTGGTTGTTATTACATTGTATACATAGTATCCCCAAGCCAATTGACTAGATTTTCTGGAATTGGGAATGGAGAGATAAGAGTACCAGATAAGCTTCCTGCTCAATGGCAGAATTTTGTCTTTTAATTGCTTGAGAATTCTGAATCAATTTTTATTACTGCTTAGCCAGTGTGAAGGGAAAGAAAAATACTATGGAGCATCTCCTGTAAACCAGGACATTAGTCCACTTAGGCACTTAGTCCACATTGGGCACTTGCATGCCTAAAAAGCAGACTTTCAGCCCACATTAATAATGTGAAAGGCTGAGCTCAGAGAGGTTCTATAATTTGCACAGAATCACCCCGCTAGAAAGTGAGAGGTTTGTAACAGCTCAGATTGCCATCTGAGCCACACCTCCGTGCACCTCCGTGCAGTCTGTCCCACATGCTTGAGGTCAAGCCCCTCGGTCTCTTCTTCAGCTGAAAACAATGGACACAGAGAGCCTTGCTCCTGGTGTATTTCCTCATTCTTTGGGACTTAGGTGACTTCAGCCCACATTTTCATGAGGTAGACACTGATAATCTGCTCTGGCTTATTAAAGTCATCATTCTGCTGGAGATAAGTGGAATTTCACCATCCATGGCTTATGCTCAGCACTTCCTAGAAACACCATACTCATCTTGAAGTAAAATGTGTCATACCTCATCTCAAAGCAGGCTTCTGATGCTTTTTTGGGCTATAAATGACAACTACTTCAATGACAGAATTAAAGACTGGGTCCTGATATTGTTCTGACAGATTTTTTGTTGTTGGGTTGCTCTGTTTGCTTGGTGTTTTGATTATATCTAGAGATCCCCCTCAAAGCCTCATGGGCTTATGGGTAAGGCTTTTGGGAGTGACTGGATCATAAGTGTGAGAGCAGTCTACTGATGGGTTAACAGCTGGGTGCAATGTTGGGAGGTAAAACCTGGTGGGGCACTGTGGGTGTGGCCTGGAAGGGTCTATACATCTCTATGGATCTCTTGATGCTGCTGATTCCTGCCTGCCACACCATGAACTGTTTCTCCTCTGTGATTCCCCTCTGCCATGCCACCCTGCCTTGGAGCCAACTGACCATGGACTGAAAATCTACACACTGTGAAATCAAATAATCTTTTTCTCCTTTAACTTGTGGATGTTGGGTATTATGTCCCAGGAACAAGAAAGCAACCAAAATAAATTTTGATACCAAACTGGGGTTGTTGCTGTGACTACCTGACCATGTGGCTCGGAAACCTTTGGAACTGGTTCCAGGAGGAGTTTGGAAAGGTTTGGAGATGCCAGCTAATGAAGGAGCTGTGGAATGCTGTGAGCTGAGCTGGTCAGAGCTGTGAGCTGAGCCGGTCAGGACCAGAAGGCTGACAGAAATGCAGTTGGTAAAGGCCAGGTTCAGGTGGTTTCTGTTGGGAACAGGACTATATTGGCTGTTGGACTTCAAATCATGTTTTATGCCCTGGCAGAAAATTTGCCTTGACTTTGACCTTGTCCAGAGACATTGTGCAAGATTGAGATTAAGGGCAGTGGACTGATTAATCTAGGGGAAAAATTTCAAGGCACTTTAATGCTGAGGCAATGGCATGGCTACTGTTGGGGGCTTTTAGCCAGCTCTACTTTGAGAATCAAGAACAAATGGCCCAGTGGAATCATTTAAAGAGTTTTCAGTTTGGCCAGGAAGCAAGCACCAGTAAAGTTACATACTGCAAAGGTGGAGCAGAGGAGAAAAGATTAGCATTAAAGTGTCAAATACTTTGGAACAGGACAATAGAGAAGATGGCTGAAGGCATCACAAGAACCCAACAGGACTGCAGAAGACAGCCCAGAACACCACATTCCAGCATGGTGGAGGCACAGGATGTTTGTTCTTCAGGATGTGGTTCAGGCATCCAGGCGTTTGCCTCCTACAGCCAGCAGAAAAAGCAGCTACTGCTCCAGCTGACTGAAGACCTTGGTGTCATCCATGTGGTGTTGGTTTCAGGCACAGGCACAGGCAGAGCGCAGAGGCTGTTCATCCTGCACTTGCATCTCATTGCTCCTCTGCCACCCTTCACACTGGGAAGCACCACACAGTACCTGTCTCTGCTGCTCTTTCTCTAGTCACCGCAGCAGACCAGTGAAGTGTTTTCTCTGGAACCAGACTGTGGCTGTGAATACATTTGACTCCCACATTCCAGAAGACTATGCAGCATGAATATGTAAAACTTTGCAGGCAAGGCAGATTCTGCAAATTAGGAGACTAGAAAAATTAAAAAAAAACCCTGCCAAACATTCCACAGAAGGATTATGTAGAGAAGCAGATTTTTAGTGCTGCTGAGATTGGATTATTTGATAAAGACATCAACAAAATTTTTCTATATAATACCAATGGCCTTGAAAACCCTTGATTTTAAATTATCAAACACTGTGATTATTTGCCATAAATATATATTAAATAAGATGTCAAAACAGACATAAAACAAGTTTATGTATGATAAGTTGACAAAAATATTGTGGTAAGAGGATTGCAAAAATTTAACTTTATTTATCCTACATACAATGTCTCTGCATTCACCAGTTCAGGGTTCATGGTAACTTTATACAACTTAACTACAGTGGATAACAAAAATCCCCTTTTTTTTGTCAAAGAATTGTACACAATTTCAAGAACTGAAATTTCTTGTCACAGAATCGCAAGAATTATATAATTATGGGATCTAGGTAGGCAAGTGCAGAATCTGTGGGCAGGCCAGCTGCCCAGAATCTCTTGGTCAGGACTGTCAATGCATTCAAGATGAAGCAAAATTTCTTCCTATAAGTTGTTAGTTTTGCTCTTGATGAGGCTCTCCTTGATTATCAAAATAATACTCCAGACAATTACACTTTTAGATTTCCACCAGCAAAGATTTCCTGCTGTTGGACAGCCTCAGCAGCTGCCCACATGGTCAATCTCGTAATTTTTAGCCAGTGTGGTACATATTTAGTGGTATATCCTTGCGGTTGTGACTTGCACTTTTCTGATGATCAATTATACTGAACGTCATTTCAAATACTTACATGGAAAGTGTCTTTTAAGGAATATGTTCATTTAAAATGTTTTCCATCATGTAATTTGCGAATATTTTTCCCTATATGCTGATGTCTTTTTATTATTTATCTATTTAGCAGTTTTCCTCTACTTTTCATATATTTTCAGAGTTAAAAATTTAAATCTGTGTTTCCTGTGAAAATGTCAACCAGTATTCCAAACGTTTATATCATGATCCTCAATTGCCATCATCCTGTTGCTGCTAATCAATGCTTTTGATTTTTTAAAAAAAATTTTTAAAAACCAAAAAGAATAAAAACAATGATACAGAATTTCAAAACAAAATCATAGGAGACTAACACTAGTTAATATATTGTGTAATGTTATTGTCAAAGTAGCGGTTCAGATTACAAGATTATCTTTTAAATATTAAGAATTTTAATTGTGAAAATAGAATAATCTCCTTTACATAACATTGAGTAATTGTAGATGTCAGCCACATCTAGAAAACATCACCATAATACCACTAGATTAATGTGTGATAAGGTGAGTACTGTACCCATCCAAGTTGACATATATTGACATTTAAACCTAACTAGCTAACCATTGTAGTAACATTTACTGAATCATCATCATTTTTAGGTACTGCTATGAATACCTCCATACTTAATTAACCCTTGAAACAACCTCATGTAGCTGATATTATCAATATTGTCTTTGTTTTAGAGACAGGAGAACTGGGCACAGTGGTACCTTGCTCAGGATCAGGAAGTTAAGATATGGAAACACTGTGAATCAGCCTGAGCCAGAACCAGGCTAGTCTGCTTCTGGGTGTTGGAAAACCACAGCTGTGGTGTGAGTGGTCATCTAACAAGTGCACATTTTTAATTAGTTTGAAACAACTTAATGCTTGTGACAGAAGCCGAATACTTTGGAGAAACCAAGTTCTACAAACAGATCACCAGATTATGTTCTAATAATGTTTACACAGACCTGAAAGAACCCCAGCAGTTTCAATTCATCCCATAATCATAGTGTGGCTTAAAGTGTTGTAAGGAGACCATTAAAAGCCTTTAGACGAAGGATCTGTGATTGCAAGTAATAGCTACTATAACTGTTTCCATTGCAGAAAGCAGAACGTCAAAATAAGAATACACACTATTGAACTATTGAACTATTGAAACTATTGAAATTGTAGTAAAATATATATATTTTTTAATTTTTTATTTTAAAGAGAATTAAAAAAAGAGGGCACTACAGAGCAGATCAGAAAAGGACAACATAGGCAACACAGTACTTTACATTAAGACGACTGGACATCAACAGTAGCTAACACCATATCACTTACTCTGCTATAGTTGAGCATAGTTTCAAATACAATAATATCAAACATAACACAATAGTATAAAGCCATGCATAGAGTGAAAGAATTACAGGGATTTCTGAACTGAATAACAGAAAATGATTAATGGGTACTATAATATCTCATTCTCGATAGAAAAATTTTGTTTAAACTATCACACATATTCAAATCCCAATAAGACACAATGTGATAGATAGAACCAATGGTAGTAGAACAAAAGAAGCATGGTAGGACTTCTAACAAGGACAATATTAAATCAGCAATAGCCATCATAATGTTTTGTTTTCTTCAAAACAGCTGTTCATATCATCACACATGATATAGTCAAACAAAACAGAATAAAACCATTCCAACTGATGATTGAAAACATTGAAAGGCTTCAAAGCTATGAGATGGGGACTCATGCTTACCATAAAGTCTTATATACTCTTATCAACTCCCATACTAGGGAGACTATAAGGTATTTACCCTTGTGAGTTTGGTTTATTTCACTTAAGAGAATGGTCTCAAGTTGTGTCCATTTATTTATAAATATCTCAGTGTGATCATTCTTTATAGCTGAGTAGTACTCCATTGTATAAAACTGCCACAACTTCCTCAGTTGATGAGCACTTAGGTTGTTTCCAGGATCTGGCTATTACAAATTGTGCTGCTATAAACATGGGTGCACATATATCACTGTGGTATGATGTTTTCAGTTCTTCTGGAAATATGCCTAGAAGCAGAATAGCTGGGTCAAATGGGACTTCCAAACCCAGCTTTTTGAGGAATCTCCAGAGTGACCTCCACAATGGTTGCACCAGTCTACACTCCCACCAACAGTGTAGAAGAGTTCCTTTTTCCCCACAGCCTCTCCAACACTTGTTGTTGGTAGTGTTTTCTATCTTGGCCATCCTTTCTGGAGTGAGATGGAATATCAGTGTGGTTTTAATTTGCATTTCTCTCATGACTAATGATGATGAACATTTCTTCATGTATTTATTTGCCATTCGTATTTCTTCATCTGAGAACTGTGTATTCATTTCAGATGCCAATTTTTGGATTGGGTCTTTGAATTTTGGGGGTCTGATCTTTTTTAATTCTTTATAAGTTCTAAACAGAACTTATAAAGGTCTGAGGAGCTGTTCATGAAGATTTTTTCCCAATGTGTGGGTTTTCTTTTCACTCTGCTGGAAATCTCTTTTGACATGCAGAAACTTTTTAATAAGATGTGGTACCAGTTATTGATTCTGGGAAGTATTTCCTGTGTAGTTTTATTCTTGTTCATGAATTCTCTTCCTACCCCTATATCTTTGAGATTTTTACCCACTTTGTTTTCAAGCAAATTTAGTGTTTCTGTTTTAATATTTAGATATTTGATCCATTTAGATTTTAGTTTAGTACATGGTGATAGGCATGGGTCTAGTTTTAGTCTTCTGCATATGGATAGCCAGTTTTTCCAGCACCATCTGTTAAAGAGACTGTTATTCTTCCAGCGAGCATGTTTGGCCCCTTTATCAAAGGTAAGGTGATTGAGTGAGTTTGTGGTTGTGGTTGCATCTTCCAATCTATTCCACTGATCTTCAGGTCTGTTTTTATTCCAGATCATGTTGATTTTATTACTGTAGCTTTGTAGTATAATTTCAAGTCAGGGATTCTGTTGCCTCCTGCCTTGTCTTTGTTACTTAGAATTGCTTAGAATCTTCTGGTTCCAGATGTACTTTAGGAGTGATTTCACTAGATCTATGAGGTATGTGAATGGTATTTTGATTGGGATGGCATTGAATCTGTATAGTAATTTTGGGAGAATGGCCATTTTCACAATGTTTGTTCTTTCTCTCCATGAACAGGGGATGCATTTCCATTTTCTGAGGTCCCCTTCGATTTCCTTTTTCAGGGTATCATAATTTTCCCTGTATAGCTCTTTTACTTCTTTTGTGAGATTTTTTTTTTATTTAAAAGAGAATAAAACAAAAAGGGGCAGTACAGAGCAGATCAGAACAGGACAACATAGGCAACACAGTACTTTACATTAAGTCAACTGGACATCAACAGTAGCTAACACCATATCTCTTACTCTGCTATAGTTGAGCATAGTTTCAATTACAATAATATCAAACATAACACAATAGTATAAAGCCA
>PVJX010006121.1:0-11729 GCA_004027295.1 Dolichotis patagonum
CCTGGCTCCACCCCTAGGAGGGTGTAGCACTGACACCATCAATCCAAACACTAGACAATAAACCAGTCACAAATGTACAATGCAAATACATGAGGCCTGGGAGCCACCAACATAAACCATGACAATACAGTACATGCCAGTAGTTTATTCAAAAGCTACAACAGGAGACAAACTCAAACATGCACATGAATTCATATGCACTCACAAATGCACATGTGCATTCCACACTCATATACACTGACACACACAAACACACACATCCTCCTTCAGAAGCTCACACATAACACAGCAGCTCCCTCACAGTGCCAAAATCAAACCCAAGCTCCTCATCCAGGTATGTGTGATCCACCAGAACCCAGCCTATCCTCAAAGCACCCTTCTTTCCACATTCCTCCCACTATTACCACAGACCAAGTCAGCAGGTACTACTCCAATAATTTTTGTTTTGTTTTGTTTTTTGGGACAGGGGTCTTCTACATAGTCTGGGCTAGCCTTCAATCTACTGTGCTGGGACTACAAACACGTGACACCTAGCTTCTTATCTAAGTTTATTTGGTTTGTTTGTTTTTTGAGACAGCGTCTCACTATGTAGATCAGGCTGGCCTGAAACCTACTGCAATCCCCCTGCCTGAGCGGCCTGAGCTTGGATTACAGCTGCACTCCGCTGTACTCAGATCCCTAATTTCATTCTTGACACCCTTTATTCAGTTCTTCATACGACAGGCATAATTAGTGTCTTTTCTCTTAACAAGTACATGCCAACCCTCTGCTCTAGATCTCTTTTAAGAGCTTTGCACTGCATTTAACAGAAAACCCAAATTCCTTTCTGTAAGGCTCAAATTGGACCTGACTCTCCCAGCTCCCAAGCTGCTTGCCAGCAGAGGCACTACTCTGGGCAGAGAACTCGGGCAAGCACAGTATGTCATGAAGGACATAATTTAGGACACGGAATTTTACAGGTCCCAGAATATCTGGGGACATCTGAAGACACCAGAAAATTTACACCAGATGCCTCAAAGACTTTGTTCACTGAGGTGCAAGACAGCCAAAGAACTCTGACCACAGATGTTTATGCAAATCTTCCCACCTAATGTCCCCCGCCTTCTTTTCATCCCTATAAAAGGGACACACTTCTCTTTGTTCCCTGCAGACAGCCTTATCACTCTGTCTGCCTGCACATAGGCACAATAATTCCATGTTGCCTTTACATGACCAGCCTGGTGGTCTCTGCTGGTCTCCTGACCCCTGCCACATGTTACAATTTCCATAACCTTCAGGGCCCTCAAAAGCCTGTGATCTCTGATCACATCTCTACCCACCTGCCACTTGTCACTTCACTTCAGCCACAATTTCTCTTTCTTTTAACATGGCTTACTCCTCCCACACCTCTCAACAGTGACAGTCTTTTCTCAGAACACTCTTCCCAATCCTTCCCAGGACTGACTCTTCACCTTTTCATTTTCAACTCAGAAACCACTTCCTCAAAGGCATCATCTCTGATCACTCTACTTAAAATTGTACTAAGAATTGCAGTTCTAACATCTGATTTGTTTCACTCACAATACATATCATAATCTCTAATTATCTTGTTTACTTGGTTACTGTCAGTCTCCATCAGGGCAGGCTGTTTTATCATACACAAAGAAAAATTACCCAAGCTCAGCAGAGATACTACTTAATAAATAGTTGCTGCCTAATGTATAAAAACTGAGCGTGGACTATCAAAACACTTACTAAAAGCTTCTGTATTCTCCTCACAAACCTCAACACAAAGACACTAAAATGTCTGAAAGGACTTCACAAAGGATAGGTGAAACCAGTTCTTTAAAAAAAAAAAAAAGAGGCAAGATTAATATTTTTATCAAAACATGAAACAAGAATATCAAGTAAAGCCGGAGTGGTGGTGCATGCCCGTAGACTGAGGCAGGAGGATCACGAGTTGGAGGCCAGCCTGGGCTTCAGAATGAGTTCAAGGCCAGCCTGAACTGCATGAGACCCTGTCTCAAAAGACAAACAAACAACAAAAATCAAGTGAGAAATACTCACTTATGCCCTGTACCCTCCATTTTGTTGAAACAACAATCACATGCTGTGAGTTCTAAGACATACTTGTCTATGAATACCAGAAAAAAGGTGAAATTTTTTTAATTTTTTAAAAAAAGGCAAAAACCTAAGATTTACTGAGTAGCTATCATGTTCCAGGAACCGTACAAAAGGTGTCATGTGCTCTTCCCAATTTATAGCAAGTAAATTCAGCTGTAAGTAATTACCTGCCCATTATACACCGACAAGTGAAGGAATTGGGACTCAATCTCAAGTTTCTTTTTAACAGCACTAAAATCTATCCAAAGTTTGGAAATGAGGCAAGGATGGGGAGGAAGCAGAACAAGCAGAAAGAGCATATCCTCTCAATGCCACACTGCAGCCTGTTTGTTAAGCTCCTACAGCTTTTTGACACTTTAAAAGGGTGTACTTGTGTTTGACTTGCTATTCACTAACTGACCAGAGTCCACTATGAAGTTACATGTAAACTTATGGAACTCAGAATGACAGAAAAGATTACCACGAAGATTATAGTTTCATTCCTCTGCAGGACATTACTTTCTCCACTAGCAATCTTAATCTAACATTCTCTTTTTCTTTACAGCCGATAAATAACCAGCTCAAATACTTTGTGAATAAATGCACTATATGTTCATCACCACACATGGTGACACACACTTGTATCTCAGTACTCAGGAGGCTGAGGCAAGAGGATCTCCATGAATTTGAGGCCAGCCTGCACTACACAGTGAGTTCAAGGCCAGCGTGAACTACATAGGGAGACCCTGTCTCCAAAAAAGTTCTTTTTACATGCTCATTTAGCTTTGAGTCATATTTCTAATTTTTTGAAGGTATAATTTGGTATTAGTGACAACATATTCCCTGGATCCTGAAAATACAAATTTCTCAGCTCTTTAGGAAAAACAATGTGGATCCTACCTGCGCGGGGAAATGCCAGACGTCAAAGAGGCCACCTGATCTACTCTTGTACTATATTCCCTGGGTGTCACTCAGGGTCCCCACATCCAACTCCAATGTCGTCCCTTTCAGGATGCCCCTTTCCTCTGCAGGATTCCCATCAGGACCCCTTGCTGGCACTCGGATCAGCACCTACTGCTGTTCCACACTCTCCTGCCCAGAACTAAGTACATCTGCATATATCCTTCAAATAGCATGACTAGATTTTTTTTCCACCTACTCTTTTTGCTTCTCCACACTCACCTTCCCAATACTACTCCAGTGTTGGTTTTCATTTCCAATAATTAATAAGCTGATTTCTTTAAACTCCTAAATACTGGGTAGGATACCCATGTACATACACTAGTTAAAACATGTACCGTCACCAGGCTCAGTGGCACACACCTGTAATTTCAGCTAATAGGGAAGCCCCGACTAGGTGATCGGAAGTCTGAGTCCTCCCTGAGCAACTCAGTGAGGCCTTGTCTCAAAAATGAAAAACAACTGTGACTGTATTCCTGTGGTAGAGTGCTTGGTAGCATGCACAAGGCCCTGGATTCAATGACCAGAGCCCAAAAATAAAAAGAAACATGTAGTCAAAGATAGATCCACTTTTCTTCCAGTTTAAGGAAATAAACGCAGGAAAGCACAAGCTGCCGACAAACAGAATGTGCCGGGGTAATAGGAAAGCCTTCTTAGTTCCTTCCCTGAGGCAGCTCTGTCTGACTTCTCCGTTCAGTGGTGGGGCTAACACTGAACTACTGTGCTTCAGCATGGTGCCACAAACATTTCAATGGAACCTTATCTGACTCCTAATTATACATCAGGCACCCACCTTTTTCAAGAGCCTATTTTGACTCTCTGGCTGGAATCAAGGACCCATATATACTCTACATCCACCTGATAGGCCAACACAGTACTCTACTTCAAAGACAGTAAAAACTTCTTGGCTGACCGTGTCTGCTTGAGTGCCCTTGTTTCAAAGAGGAAAGTCTTCACTCTGAGGAGTTTCACTTTAACCTTTAGTGAATGGACTAACCTGTTAGGTGCATGATTCCCAGAGAGAGCTCCCAGCAGACCTGCTAACACCCAAAGGCCTGCTCCCTGCTGGAAAGGCAGTCTTGAAACCTACCTGACCCAGACTAAGGAAGGGGATGAGGTGCTGCATCAAATTCTATGGTAATTTTCTTCATTTGTTAACTTTGTCATCTTCTGAGTAGCAAAAATGCACGCAAGTTCATTTAAGTGACAGCAAGTTCTCAATAAATGTTTATCAAAGAATCTTAACAAAACTACTAACGAAAAAAACCTAGGGGAAAAGCGATAAAAGGGATAAAGAATAAAAGATGACAAATATCCTACTCCAGTAATTTCAATACTATGTATCAATTTCCAGAGACCACAAATTTACAAACTTTGCAGATCTACAAACTTTCAATTAATTCTGTGGTGTGAAAAGGAATTCAGAGTCCACAAAAGAAAACAGAGTAGGAAACAGGAAATGAATCACTACATATCCACAAAGCTGAATCACTTCTGTAAGATTTTCTCTTCCTCCCTCCTCTTACCTTTTCCTCATCCTCATCTATTCCTACTTCCATTTCTCTTTTTCATTTAGTTAATTTTATGGTCCTATAAGCAGACACTACCATGTCCTCAGCTAATTGTGGCTATTTAGCAGAGTTGACAAGGTCGGTCAGGGCTTGCATGCACCTTCATTCAGGAAGAGAAGGAGCCTACCCCACCTCCACAGAACCAGGTCCTCCTCCTGGGCATGTTCACCCAACATTCTGTTAATCAAAGAACCTGGGTGTCTGGTACTACAGACTCCCAGAACTCCAGAGCTGCTGAGAACTTGACAAGTACAGATGCTACATACTTTGGGGTATATGTGAATCATTCCCGGGGAGATGACACAAACAAGTATGCCCTAGCTTGCCGCAGGACAAAGGGAAGGATTAAGAGCTAAGGCTACTCAGTGGTAAGGACACCAGACAAGCCTCGCATGGCATTTATCTCTGTGAATCAAGACATCCAAAACGAGATGCCAGACTGACATCAGTTGTTATACTTTATCACTTTCATGACATAGCATGATTCCTCAAATATTTGGGAACAGAGAAGGACTATTACCAGGGGAAGGAATCATATAAGAAATATGTAAAACTTAATTGGTATCATTCCCTATCATAACTTGAATAAAGTACTGATTTTTCTAAATCAGGATTAATTTAAAATACATCTTTATTATGTGCCCATAAAGTGACATTTACAAAATTAAGCAACCACACACATGCATGCATGCATACACACACACACACACACACACACACACACACAGCTCTTCTGGCAGGAATTATTTTTTATTCTGCTCTTGCCTGTTATGCAATTCTTTGTAATCTATTTGCCATCCTTATAATGAAACCCAGGGCCTTCTGGAGCATTTAAATTCTCCAAATGGACTCCAAGGGCTACTACCAGTTGCATTGTACACTGCTATACTTTTTAATTGAAAAAAGGAGCCTCAGTGCTTTCTAAGGGCAAATGCAAAATCAACCTCAGTGTCCCCATCACTGGGTCCTGGTTTGGATGAGCACAAGCAGCAGTTGTACCACCTCTACTGCTAAGTACATCTCCATGAATACATATACACTGCCAGTGTGGCACAGTTGAAAGCATAAATTTAGATTTTGAAGGGAGATCTGTCTGGGTCTGAATCTTGGCTGTACCCTTGACCCTGGGAAGACCTAAGCCTTTTAATCCTCCATTTAATCATGGGGATTCCAATCACTTCCCAGGATCACTACGAGGATATCAGTGAGATAAAGTATAGGTCTGACTCAAAACAGGCTCCCTAAATACAGTTCTATAAAATGACATTAAATTCTTGTGTAAGGATAAATTAGCATACTCAAATAGAGCTGTGATCCTTTACTTCCTCAACAACTTATTCACTCCAAAGATTCTGAGTCTCTTTCAGAAAAGAGAACTCAAATGGAGTATCTGTACCAAAAAGGACCTTTAACTGCCTTCCCTTCTCCCATTTTAAAATGTCCTTGTCTCCTCTTCTTCTACACACTTCCCTTCTTAGTCAGTGGTCTGACCAGCATGGAAAGTGTAATTCATGGGCACAGGGTCATAAACTTCACGGGACTGCCACTCACTAGGGAGTACTAGGAGACCTTTAGGGGCTCCAGCCTGCTCAAAAGTAAAGCAGAAAGGTTGGCATGGACTCCACCACCTATTCAAAATCTTCAATTCTTTTAATTAAAAAGAAACATGCCCCCAAGAAAGCAGCCTTTTGTCTATCACACAGAGCAAAGTAAAATCTCTCAGAGAAGGCTATCATTCAAAGTGATTATTCCAAATGAAGTTTTGGGGTTTCCAAAGTCTGAGCCACTTTACTGATACTGATTTTCTGTAGATAACTAGCTAGGGTTGAGTACTTAAAAGAAAGCAATTCATGCAATGATTCTTTGGAATTTTTAACAACTTCTAGCCAAACACAGGGAATCATGAGAATTATAAATGAACCTCCAAACCAGGTATGGTTGCAAGTGCCCATAATCCCAGGAGTTGGGAGGCTAATGTAGGAGGATCAAGAGTTCAAGGCCAGCCTGGGTGACATGGTGAGAGACCCTGTCTCAAAAAAACAAACAAACAAACAAAGAAGGGTGGAGGGAGAGAGAAAGAAGAAAGAAAAGAAAAAAGAAAAACCACCAACAAGTGTACCACCAGGTGTCGCTCTCACAAAAAAAATTGACTTGGATACCATGGCTTTAATTTCTACGATATTATAAATTAGCATGTTTTTAAAAATGAAAGTTAACTTTATAATTTTATGAAGGGGAACTATTTCTCCTTTTTTGTATTTCATTACAAATATAAAGTGAAGCTACAGTTTAAGGCAAAAGTTAAATTCTAAGGTTGACACTTTTATAGCTAAAACACAACACTTTTTAATGCTAATTCTTGTTTCCTCCTTTGTAATGCAGTACTCCACTGTATATAAACACCACGTGTTCTTTATCCATCTATTGATGGACATACAGCCCACTTCCAAGATTTAGCAATTATGAATTATGCTGCTATTAATATGGGAACACAAGTATCCCTGTAATATGACATCGTTAGCTCTTTTGGGAAGATACCTAAAAGGGTCAAGTAGAATTTTCTAGTTTTAGTTTTTTGAGGAATCTCCATACTGATTTTCATAGTCAATTACTAATTTACATTCACACCAACTAGGTAGAAGGGATCCTTTTACCTGTAGCCTTGCCAGCATTTGCTATTGTCTTCTTGATGATAACCACTGTTTCTGGAGTAGGGTTCTCAGTGTTGTTTTAACTTGCATTTCTCTAATGACCGGAGATGCTGAGCATTTTCCATGTATTTGTTGGCCACTTGTACTTCTAAGATGTGTCTATTCATTTCAGTTGCCCAATTTTTGAGTCTTTTATTTCTAGAATAGGTCTAATTTTTTTGATGAACAAATACTTTTAAATTGTCATTATAATAGTAGTTGGGTATATAATCCCATAAAGGTATGGATACATATAAACGTAACAGATGCAACGTATGGTGTAATAAAGAGTGCATATGTAAAATACAAGTTTTTTACAATAACACACTGTTGAATTTAACATAATTGAGTGATTATTTTACTTCCTTGTGAATATTCCTCAGCTACTTTTTTTTTTTTGGTACCAGGGATCAAACTCATGACTGTGTGCTTGCAAGGCAGGCACTTATGTCACTGAGCTAAATCCCTGGCCCTCAGCTACTATTTTTATGGCTGTAAAACAAACTTTTTAAATCACTTAATGTCAAGCACCACTGCTCTCTATAGCTAATACTACCTCACCTACTGTTGCAAGTGGACGCAGAGGTTGCTCTTGGAGCCAACAATCCCTAGTCTTACTTTAGAGGTGCCAAAGAGGGTCTGGGTGTGTTTGCCACACAAAGATCCCAAGAGTCAAGCAGTGTCTCAAATACAACAGTTTGTTGAGCATTTATCACATTCACAGCAAAAGAGAGGGGAGCTCACCCAGGGTATAAACTGGAAGGTGGAGAGGGCGCCAAGAGTGCAGGACCTTGGAGGGTACCAGAACTCACAGGAGTCCGGAGATTCCTGATGGGCAGTGAGGGCCACAGACAGCTGCAGAGCACCAGCTGCTTCGGACTTCACAAGCACTGAGCCAGGTGACTGAGCCAAAGAGCAGCCAGAGACTTGTCTTTTACACCATGGGGAGTTTGAGATAAACAACATGTGCTAGCCTTACAGGTGTACAAATAACATATGCTAATTCTATAATGATTTTAAAAAATACATTTTTCTTTAAGATAAAATTATTTTTAAAAATCATATTTTCTGTAAGTTTCTCAAAAGGCGTTCACAAAATAAGTTTGGCACACAAGCTATATGGTTACCACACAAATTACCACACAGGCTAATCACACTGGTTACAAGCTAGTCTACACTCACAAAGGAGGCCTGAAACCAGACCAAAGCATAAGATGGCTTCTGTTTCGTTCGCATCACCTACCCACTCTACAGCTGACAGACTAGTATCTAGGAAATACCATTTTTGTAGGGAAATAATTTTACACAAAATGAACAACCAACAGAACCAACAGACTTAATCTTAGCGTTTTAAATTAATGTTGAAACCATTACTACTAGAAATATTTTAAAATTAAAAGGGGCTGATCATGATGGTGCATGCTTGTAATCCTAGCATTCGAGAAGCTTGAGGCAGGAGGATTGCCACAAAGTCAAGGCCAGCCTGAGCTATACAGTGAGCTCAAGGCCAGCCTAAACTACATAGCAAGACCCTGTCTAAATGAATACAAAAATAAATAAAAGGAACACAGTTTATATAGCTTCTTCCTGTGCATAACCATCAGTTCCATTTATTAACATCAAACCACATGTTGTATACTTACATGCTTATTTGTAATTCAAAAATAATTATAAAAAGCAAGCATTTCACCTCTAAAGTTACTACCACTGCTCCTCTATTCTGATAACAAAAATAACAATAATAACAAGTAACAGTACTGCACACAAGCACTGCTATAAATTCTTACCATGCACTGACTAATTAAAATCTTCATTATAACACTATAAGATAGGACTGTTGTGAAATTTAAATGAGAAAACAGATTCAGATTTAATTAACTCATTCATGGCTGAGCCTGTGTTTTTGTTCACACAATGGAAATACTTCTTAATTTACAGCATTGTTGTAAAACAAACCTTACAAATGATATTTAAAGGAGGTAACATATTTAATGCACCCAACACAGTGCTGACACAAGACAATAAATAATCTCTGTTGTTATCATCAAAGTGGTTCGAGAGCTGAAAGCTTCCAGTACAGCCGAGAGACAAAACAGAAAGAGCCTTCTTAACTCACACTGCTCAACACTCAAACTTTCAGCTATAACAAAAAAATGGCACAGACAGCGTTCTTTCACCTGTGCCTCCAAACAAATGTCTTGAGAACGCAGCCCCTTGTTATATAACATAAATGCTCAGGAGAGACAGTTTTGAAGAATGGGGCTTCAACGGTGACCTCAACCTGAGAGCCGCCCTAGCGCAGGAAAGAGAACTTGAGCCCACTGCCTGGGATCACTGCCTGGATACAAATCCCAATCCACCATCCCCCAGCTCTGTAGCCTTAGGCAACTATCTCGCTGGGTTATCCACAGATTACATGGCGCCTGTGAACAAATCATCCAGTAGAAAGCATCAGTTATTACCACTGTTACTAATGGAACTTGAATCTCCTGAGGGCACTGCAGAGTGCATGTTGCAGCCCAGAGGCTGGGACTGGGGAGTACACACTTGTCACTAAGAACCCTGGCTCTGCCTCACCTTGATGATATGTCCCCATGTCCCAAATACATCATTCTACCCCTACAGGGGTCAGCGAACAACATCCAGCCAGCCAAATCTTATCTGCCAACTGTTTTTATAAATAAAGTCTTACTGGAACACAACTTAATCAATTCATGTATCTGTCCAGGCTGCTTTCCCAGGGTTGGGCAGTTGTAACTGAGGTCATTTGGTCCAAAAAACCAGAAACATTTACAATCCATTCCTCTACAGAAAAAGCTTGCCTACCTCTGCATAAATGGACAAAACATTCAATTTCCTTCGCTACCCCACTGAAATTTTGAGGACAGAGTGAACATAGATATGAAAAATCTATAAACATTCAAGGGTGAGCAAATAGGAAATTATTCAACTCCAAAATACCTCACTGCTTTCAAGCTTTAATTCAAGCGAAAGCTGGCTAAGAACAGGGACTGATAGGGCCCCATCAGCTCCATCATTTATTAACTATATGTGGCTGTGGGCAAGTTGCTTAGCTTCTCCAACCTAAGAAACCTTTTTCCACCATCTGTAAAACAGGAATAACAGTATCAAATCTCTGCGTTAAAGGAATTCAGTGAGCTGTAGGTAGCTTTTAGTGCTGCCTAGCTCACAGTAAGTAATGGGTAGTATCAGCTCTTATTTACATTATTATTTTCACTGTAACCACTATAGGAAAAGATTCAAAAACTAAACATTCTCTCACAGTATCTATCCTCATAAGAATTCTAGGCATTTAACAAAGCAGAAATGCTGCAAAACGTAACCTGGTAGGCAGTCTAAGAGAGAAAGAGCTAAGACTTTTATATATTCATTTGTGTTTTACATATTCGTTTGTGTTGTGTTGTTTCCCCCACTCCCACAACATTCTCCCCTCAACAAGAAATTTTTAGCCTGGCATTGTGGTACATGTCTGCAATAATCCCAGTACTCAGGAGGCTGAGGCAAAAAGATTGCTCCAAGTTCAAGGTCAGCCTCAACTATATATAGAGATTGTCTCAAAAAACAAACAAAAAAAGAAATATTCAGGAAAAACCTCAATATCTACCTACACACTTGTATTATGTAGAAAAGTAAGCTTTATAGATTAAAACAAATTAACTGAATCAATATCATCTTAAGTGAAATGCTAACGTTTCAGTTTCTAACATGAAACAATCAGCCAGGCATACTTATAATCCCAGCACTTAGGAGGCTGAGGCAGGAGGATCAAGGCCAGCATATGCTATCTAGTGAATTCAAGGCCAGTCTGACCTACATACCAGTCCCTATGTCAAAAAAAAAAAAAAAAATATATATATATATATATATTATATATATATATATATACACACACACACACACATACACATAATAATAGTAATTTCATAAAACAAACACAATAAAAATAATTTGAAGGTATTGGGGGAGTTTGAAGCTGATGGAAATGCTCTCTTATCTGGATTGTAGTGATGGTTAATGTGAGCTTATACATCTATGCTACTTAATCCATGCACATAAAATAGGCATATTTTATTGCATCTAAATTATATCTTGATAAAGTTGGTTTTTAGCTATGTGTGGCGGTGCAAAGCTGTAATCCCAGCACTCAGGAGCCTGAGGCAGGAGGATCATCCTGAGTTTGAGGCCACCCTAGGCTGTGTGGTTAGTTTAAAGACAGCTTAAACTACCTAGTGAGACTCTGTCTCAAAAAAATGAAACAATGTTGGCTTTTAAAGGAATAATAAATATTGTTATTCATATTTATTTATTATGGGAAAATAAATACTACATTTTTCCACATAAAATTTCTTTAAATTATGAAAGCTGGGCATGGCAGTACATGCCTATAATCCCAGCACTTAGGAGG